>VZRN01003245.1:1164989-1210195 GCA_013397935.1 Dasyornis broadbenti | reverse complement strand
TTCCTTTTCTGGGGCGGGGGGGGTGGGGTGGATAATTAAGAACAAGGGAATGTCAAAGAACATTTAACCCAGTTACTAATGCAGTGAACACCATGTTCCCGTCCCGCAACCAGTGATAACTCTACTTGAGTGGTGAAATTGGGAAATTCATCCTTCCATTCCAAGGAATATTCAATTACTTTAATATGTGGCAGGTGTCACATACATAAGAATGCTGAAATTAGGAAATGAGCTGCACCAGGTTCAGTGTACTTTAAATAACTGGTCATAGAACAAGAAAAGGTTTTGAACGTGGACCAAGTGAAGTGAGTTGATATCAAATGATGGAAGGTCTTGCCTATGATTGACCATTAGTTCTTTGCTTAAATTATTTGAATTAATAATAAGGAATCTCTTGATCTGACCATGTTTATTGATAAGTGTAGAGCATAGATTCTCTAACAGATGCAGAGGAGCTTGCAAGTGAAAAAAGGAAGAGCAAAAGCCCAACTTCCCAGAGTAACTTAAACCAGATGAGGAGGGCTTTAACTTGAGCATTAGATCTTTAAGCCATTCGATATCTGGCAAAGAGCAGATACACAGGGGTCAATTACTTGTGCTTCTGGAAGGCTTTTGATCTGTTTTTTTAAAACATCACCTTGGCAGTAAAAAGGGAGGCAGCAACTTTCTCATATGTAAGCATATGCTTTGAATGCTTCTCTTCTATCACACTCCTCATAGCAGCCATTATAACCATCCTGACATTCAAATCCAACCATATGCAACATTTGTTTCCTGTACAGTTTCAATCACACTCTTCTCCCTTTCTTAAACGTGTATTTTGTAATTTCATTTGTGACACTAAAGTTTCTGAGATCTTTTCTAATACAGAAACTAACAAATACAGTTGTGGCAGTTTTTGACCCTATTCCTTTTCCTCAGTTTTGTTTTTCTTCTTTCTCTTCACCTTTCATTTTGCACCCACACAAAATAGCTCCTGCTGATTTTCTAAATAAAAAATATTTCTGAATAATAATTCTGTATGCACTGAGACCCACTACACATTTTACTGCTTTAATTTCATGTCTGTTGCTATGGAGCTGTATAGATTTGCTTGCCTGACCTGCCAGCACAGGGAGTTATTAAGGCCTTGGTTCTGCGGGTCCCAGCGGAGCAGGGTGTGCTCTGGGGGGGATGCACATGCACATCTCACCCTCCAGGCGCGAGGACGCCATGCCACATGCAGTGCCATCCTCGGTGCTTGTGTCCTGGAGTTGAGCTCACAGGGGCCTCACCCTGCAGAGGTTTGGGGGCTGTAGCAGTCAGCAAGGTCTGGAAGGTGGCCAGCCTGTGAGGTTTGGCGGATGGTGGTAGGGGTGATACTGCTGAGGGCCCGGCATTTGCAAAGCCAGCCTCCCCCACGTATTCCCGGATATCCAGATTCTTATGGCCACTTCGAATATTCCTTCTAGTTGTGTCAACAGACCCAGCACAGCCAGTACATCCCATTGGTTGGAGCTACTCTGTCTGGCATAAATCCCTCACTTTTTGTGATTCAGAAGAGGTGAAATTTGAATCTAATTGTCTCCTCAGAGAGCCTTTAGTAGCTGTGGGCTGCAGATGGGGACTGACATCTCTTTCTCTGGTTCCATTGCTCAAAGGACATGGAACATCTTTAACAGCTGCACCTGCCATTTTCCTTCTGGGAGGTACAGGAGCCGTTTTGGAGGGAGATGTATATTCGTGGTCTTCATCCAAGCTGAGTAGAACAGAGATGGCTTCTAATTTATCTGACCTCAATTCCCAGTTTGTAGTGTAGTGATAATTATCTCTGCCTGCGTGAGTGCACTGAGGTCCTATTTTGTTTTAAAGGCAATAGAACAAATGAATCCAGTGGATCTGGTGTGTGATACTTCTGACCAAATATTAAAGCATTTACTTCAGGATTCATTGGTTATGTTGACTAAGAATGGGATCAAGGCTGCCTCGGATACGGGAGACTTCCAAGTT
Source organism: Dasyornis broadbenti (assembly GCA_013397935.1). Lineage (NCBI taxonomy): Eukaryota > Metazoa > Chordata > Aves > Passeriformes > Dasyornithidae > Dasyornis > Dasyornis broadbenti. The sequence continues at coordinate 1,208,206 of VZRN01003245.1, read as the reverse complement.
TAGTCATCCTACGCACATCTCCTGTGTCCTCATCAGGCCTCTGACACCTGGTGTTAACTCTTGTTGAAGGCAACCACAGTCTCCGTGGCGTTTCTTTCTCTTTTTTTCCTTCTTTTTATTTTTTCTTTTTTTTAATAATGGAAAGGGGAGTCATTCTTAGATACTCATTTGTGAAAGAAAGTTTGTGCTTGAAGATCACACGTGGGCCTTCAAGTAGCTCTAATGAGATGCTTTTTCCTGTTCTGTTCATCCCTGATAACCGTAGGAGCTCTCTGTTTGTCCTCTTTGTAAGGACTGCTGCCCAAGCTGGCTAGCATTGCACAGGGAGATTCTGATTGCCATTTTGCACTATGGATTCACAGAAATTAATTATTTTTAGGACTAAATAAAGTCCTAAAGCTAACTAAATCACACTGAAGTGAAATAAGTGCTCTGTAACTTCTGAAAAATAATTTTGGAATATAACCAGAATATAAATATTTTAAGCAAAATATGTTTAGAAAGGTAGGCAAAATTTATTAGCATAGCAGTATTTTTTTTAGTTTAGATTTATATATATTTTAGATTTAAACTTTTAATTTAAACAAATTTGCTTGAATTGATGTGGAAAACCTGTTCAAATAGCCAAATATTTCTTATAAATATGAATAAGCAAAATTAAAGCTACAAGTAGTGCTTCAACTTTGAAGTGTTTCATAGCATTTAACACAAATCTACAAATTCCTGTTAAAGTGGCACAGAAAAAGTCTTTTAATTCTGTGTCACAGATTTTATAATCCAACCCCTTCTAAAAAATTATTTTAGATGTTTCTTAGTAGAGACATAGGCAATTAGTGGGTGGGCTGTGGCCTCTCAAGACATATATTTCTTTGTTCAGAAGACTCTTAGGCTGCAGCAAGTGCCCAGATGTCTCAGCAAAAATAGAGGATCCAAAGAAGAAGCCAGAAAGTTGTAAAGGAGAAATTGGCAAGTAAAAGCTGAAAGTCTTGAGTCCTACCTGTCCTACATAGTGACCTGCCCAGCTCTGAGCTGGTGGCACAGGCCACCTGCAGTTCAGGGCCTTGGGCAAAAATCTGCAGTTACATACCTCCTTCATTCCCAAGAAAAAAAAACAAAACCAGAGTGTCCTTGTTGCTTAGTTCAGTAAAGGAAAGAAAGGAAAGAGAAACTTAGATTTAGATCTATTTGTGTGTCTTCTGGGGGAGGGACTTCAGCACAAAGGAGAGGAGTGCCCTAATCCAGAGCTGCCGGGCAGGCTGAGGGGATGCAGGGTGGCTGCTCCCAGGGAAGCTGTTCCACTTTATTTAGTTACTCTGTTACTGGGCGTTCGCACTTCCCAGCAGGCACACGGTAACTCCTTTGTCTCTCTCTCCCTGGCCCATTAATTGTACTGATGCTGCTCCAGACACACTGAAAGTGGGACAGCCGCTGTTCCAGGGAGGCTTTGGCCTGAGGATGCCTGCGGCCTCGAGCTCGACCTTGTGCTTGGTCCGTGAGAGAGCCCCTGCTCCAACTGCAGATCAGAGTGAGAAGGGGATGTGGATATGGGGCTTCTGCAGGGAGCGCCCAGGATGCTGCACAGGCTGAGATCCCTGCCAGACAATACATCTTGGAGATCCAAACGCCTTTTGATAGAAATGAAGGTCTCCTGGGGCTTGTGGGGACGTGCTCCTGCATCAGGAAAAGACAGCTGAGGGTCTGGCATAAGAGGGGCCCTGGAGTTTAGAGGGAGGAATTGAAGATGGCAATAGCAGTGATCTTTAGTTAAAACAATAAAATTCTTTTTGTATATTCAAGCAGGTTTGTTTGGGTTTATTCCTCCTCTGCTAATCCAGAGCAGAATTTGAGCCAGCAAGGAGAAACCGATGCCATACACACTGCACACTCTTAAGTATTTGTTTTAAAATGTGTATGAGGTCAAAATAGAACATGCTTTGCAATTTGCTGCAGTGAATTTTCTCTGCCTTATGGTTGCTTTCTGTGGGTTTTAGCCTGCTTCACCTTCACAGAACGAAATACTGTGCATATGAAAGAGTCCATTATGAATCTTCCCTTAGGAAATTTTTTTTTGTGCTCTGCTTTTAAATTACAATCTCTATTATTTATGCTAATGTTTAAAATAGCTTCCTGATTCCCTGGTTAAAGTATTCTGAACCTAGTCCAGATACTTTTTACTATGCACAACTCCCACTCACCATGAGTTTTTATTTCAAGTAATTTTTCATGAAATAACATGCATTGCAGCCAGAACCCTGTGTTGCTGTTACACAGTTTTCTTTCCAGTTTTCCAGCTGTATTCCTCCTCCTGTGATAAAACTGTGTTGGCAGTATGCATTTTTATCTTAGAATACACAAATTGCATTCCCTTAATCTCCCTTCATAAACAGTGCCCTGTAATGCTGTTATTATAATTGTTGACCTTTTTTGGAATTTCTCCAGGTTATTAATGCCTTTTTAATGAGAATCATGGGATTTAAAGTGTTTTCTGAGCAGTGTTTACTCAAGAATTGATAGATTATTTCCTTTTCTATTTTTCTTTTCATTCCCTATTGCTTTTTTGTGTGACATCTTACTATGTTCAAAGCAGAGCTATACAAACAATTGATTTGGGGGTTGCTGCCAAATCAAAACATTTAAGAAAATCTTTGTTTCAGACTGAACAAAGGCCATATTCAATCTAAAATATTTTGAATGTTTTGGGGAATTTTTTTTATGTTTTTACCCCCTTTTTGAAAGCAGAAAGACATTCTTAGTTAGTTTTCATAATTAATGCATGAATTCAGATGGAAAGTAGAAAATTCTGATTTTCCATTTTTGTGGCCATGTTTGACTTCAAATCATAAATAGTTTCATTGTTCTGTGACGTGGTTTTTTTGGTGACGAAATTAAAAGATTTATTTCCCTCAGAGTCATTACTTCAAATACTTTTTGAGCAGTACTGAGTGGGATTAGTCTATACATTCCTTATGTTTATATATCTGTATTTATGCATAGGAATGAAAGGCTAAGGGAATGTCTTTATTGTAGTCATGCAGATCTCACTTTTTTGATTTTGCTGTGGTATAAAGATATTGGTGAGTGGGTGGTGACTGGGCTCAGAACTAGAAGGTCAAGCATAAACAACTTACCAGATCTTTGCAGATAGTGGTATCATTTTAAACATTTGGCCTATTTATGCAGTGGTATTTTACTTGCTTTTATGTACCTAGATACCTAAATCCTGATGAAGCTCTGCTTTGGATGTCTTCATTCTATTTTGGTTCTCACTTGAAGTTAACAATCCTGAACTTGGGAGGAGCCTACAAGAAAGGAAAAATGCCTGTCCAGTCCCTGTTCCAGTAAAGAAACTACAATCAATGCTCATAAAATAAAAACCAGCAGCCAGAAAAACTAGATAGAAGTTGCCCACCTTTACTAAAACTTTAGATCGCAGAGAATTATTTTCTCAGCTGTATTGTGTGCAGGGTGAAGTCTCCTGATGGAGGTGGGAGCTGTGGGAAATTCAGGCCTGTTTGGATTTTACCCATGTAGCAGGGGTTAATGAAGATAGGCATTCCAAACTGGGTGGTTTTATGGAGGAGCTGGAGAAGGGCATGACAAGCCGCAAGGATGGGAGCTCATCTCTTTATCAAGTTCTTATTGCTGGATGCCATGTTCCTGGGGATGTGATGGGGAGATGACATGCAGCCTCCTCCCAGTTCAAAGCTAAGCCTGGCCCTAGGAATCCCAGGTGGAGCTTTTCTTTCCCTAATAAAGCAGACAGCATAAAAGAGCTGTCCTTCGGCTTGTTTTGTTTTCAACCTGATTTATGTGGTGTAGTGTGAAACACCCACCCTGGTCTTTCGAAAGAGGCACCAAACTATTCATCACTTTTAAAGATGACCGGTTCTAGGCATGCCCAGAAACAGGAGTTTGGCAGAGCTGAGAAGCTTTGCTGAGTGAGACTGGTGGGAGGTGTTTCCCAACTGAGATGGCAGTTAGGGAGAGCACTAGTTCCAAAATACCCATAAATCTCCCCAGGAGCTGGAGATTTGGCCTCCTTTTATGCATTCAGCCTCCAGCCACTGCAAGGTGGACGTCGCTTGCCCAAGGAGCCTGAAATGTACTGCCTTTAATGTGGCATTAAAAAATAGCAAACCTGCTTTATAATAGTGTATTTAATATAGACCATTACATGAAATGTATTTAAATGAAACAAAAATTCTGTCAGGTTTGTTTCATATTTTATTAGTATTACATCGTCTTGTTGCCATGCTGAGGCACTTCATTATAGGTGTGTGCTCCACCTTTTTTAGATTCTGTAAATAATAGGAAGCTGTTGGCTTTTGTAATCTGGGCAGGCTGTGTCTCTTTGCTAGAACTGGTGGAATACAGCTTGTCCACAAATCCGCAAGGATTAATAAGCTGAAAAAGCACAGGCTTCTTGTCTGTCATTCGTGCTTCTTAATAGTAAGAGTGAAAAAAGCAGCAAATTATGGCAGTCATAACTAGGAATGCATTGGCCTCAGATCTACCTTGGATTTGTTACTGTAAAAAATATAGTTTATTCAACCAGTTGATATACTGGGTAAGGTTTTACTGTTCTTTTCAATAGATTGCACTTGAACTTTATTAGTTTTTTTGTAATCATTTCAACATGTATGTTACAGCAAATATTTGATTAGCTTACAACAAATTTTGCTTTTCATCCTGGGATTGCAGGGTTGTTTTGTCAGTTACCTCCCAGACATGCTTCTCCTTCCAGTGTTTTTCCCTTGCCTGTTGAAAACATGTCAAACTGATTTAAAATGTTTTATGCACATTATAATGAAAACCATATGTCTTATATTAAGGGTGACTATGCAAAAGCTTTCAGTTGAATCAGGTTTTGCATGCAATTTCATGCACTTGCAGATGCACTGTGCACGTGGGCCTGTGCAGCTCCTTGCCGTGCCCCAGACAGCTTCTCTCCTCCTTGCACACGGGAACCAGATTTAGGAGATGTGTTGAAGGGGCCTCTGAAAGCCCTTTGTTAAACTTCTGCCACCAACGTGACAGGAGGGCTGGGATCTTTTCCCAGTCTGTGATGAAGTTTGTTGCCTCTCTGTGTACTGCTAAGTTATCCCTGCCAAAGATGACATTTTCCAGTTCCTAAAAATACTTCTGACCAGCCTACCCATTTCCCTTCACACAGACCCAATAGTACTGCCCAGTACATTAAAAAATCTCCTGAGGTGATACTACATGGTTGCTTATAAAAATTACTTCTCCATAGGTGGATTTACACATACCATTTATAAAACTGAAATGAAAGTTAGCATTATGGTATACAACTCTCAGGGTATTTTTTGAACCTCCAGTCTCAATGTTTGTATAGAGGTTGGTGTAGGAAAGCAGCATCCTTCCATCTCTCATAACAAAGGGCCTTTTTGTTTGAACATGAAGATAAGTTCCCCAGACTGTTCCCTTCTGCTCCATGACCATATGCTCCCCCTGACAAAGGTCACTTCAGGCTGAGAAGAGTGAGTTTATGGGTGTCATTTTTAAGGTGTTATTAGAATGGCTCAAGATGCGTATAGAAGCACAAAAAAGTAATTAGATCAGGCTGATCTATGTATGAAAAATCTCCTTAAAAACACATAAAGCAAAAAAACCTCCAACTTGTAATGCTCTTTGTCTGTTCCAACATCCGCTTTTGGCTTCTCTACAAATCAGTGAATTAGAAACAATTAAGAAAAACACAAGCCCAGATCATAGTTATATGCAGAATATGCATGATGGCTCCCAGCCAATATCAGTAATTAGTTTGTAGTGACTGTGTTTTGAGAGAAGAGCTTGATTGATTGTGGTTTCACAGAATACCTAAGTCACGTTATGTATTCATGTTGAGATCTGCAGTGCTTATAATTTGCATTAGTGCGGTTCAGATTACTATTGAAACTACAGTACTTAGATCAGAAAACTGCTTAATGAGATAAATTTTAATTATTTGATAATAATCCTTTTTTAAAAGTAAAAAGAATAAGCAAGAAAAATGAGCAAAAATCAAGATAAATAATTATTTGTAAAATCCCATTTAGATCCAAACACAGGGAAGCAGGATCTGTGTTGCAGTCCTTCCCAAAAGTCTGTCTGGTTTTAAGCTAGAAGTCTTCTTGCCCAACATGTTTGAACAATTTACGGAGACCCACACCTAAAGTTTTGCTCTACATCCCCTCTGAGTGCATCTCTGCCAGCTGCTCAAGTTCCCAGCTGTTACTGGGCCATTCAGCCAGCTGAAATGTGACCACAGACCTGTCTGGTGAGGGAGCACTGCCAAGCACTCAGGTGGACGTCCACCCAAGAGTGGGGAGTGCTGGCTCCATTCATTGGCCAATGCAGTGGGATAGGGGAGGGATGCCTGTTGGTACCCTTAGGACTGATGATGACAGACTGCTGTACCCAGCTTCTTGCCATTATTTGTAGAGCACAACTCACAATTCTTGAGCTCGATGACTAAAGGTCATATAAAACCAGAGGGGTGTTTAGGTACTAAAATCCAAGATTCACAGCAGAGAGCATGCCAGGCATGCCCACAGGAGATGCCAGAGAGAAGTGCCCATCTCCCAGACTTAGTCACCTTCCTGAAGTCCTGAGCCCACGTGTGTGCCTTGGGTTCCCTGTGAACTTCCATACCAGAGGCAGAGCATCTCTGTGAATGCAGGCATCCAGCAGGTTTCATCCCTCTGAAACACGGCCAGTGCTAGTGCTGCCACTCCATTGTGTCACAGCTGAGTAGTTAGAGCTTGAGGAAAAAATCTGAGTCCAGTGGCCTCTTTAGACCAAAGGAGCTCAAATCTACACTTCTAAGAGTTCGTACTGGTTGTCCTCAGCTTCCTCCCCTGGTGCTAGACCTCATTGCAGTGGAGAGTGTGAGACACAGGCAGAGGCAGAGCATGTGGGAGCAGCTTCCGTCACCTGAAGATTACAGCAGTCCACATGGAGGAGAGCTGTGCCCCGTTCCTTGCTCCCAAGGTTACATCTGCTTTTACCTAGTTACTGTTTGGTGTGAAATACAATAAAGTCCAAAATCAGTCCCACATACAATATTACTAAGTCAAATAAGTAATAAATCAAAGGCCAGGGACTGGAACCAAAACCCACTGTCATCTACAGTCTTGACACTGTGAATTCAGTACATTTCTCACTAGGGGACTTTGCCGTCAAAATGGGTCATTTTTAAGGGCATTATCTGAAGAAAAGCCTGATCTAAAGCAAGATTTCATCACTTCTTTGCAGCTTCTTTTTTCTTCACATTTGTCAGTGCATGCGAGCAGTGTGGTTTTCTTTCCTAGATTATTTGTGGTGTACAAAATATATCTTGCAGGAACAACCCCATATTAAATAGAAAAATAAAAAGAGCATTAGTGTTTCCTGGAAATATACTGCTTATGCTGTTAAATGTTTGAGCTAGAGATGTAGCTGTGAGTTAAACCTCTGAAGATAACCAAATCTCTTAAAAATACAGTTCCTTTCATTAGTGGGCATTACAACTGAATTCTCTCTACTTTTCCAGCTGCTTCTACTGACTTTGATGGATATTTTTTCACCTTGTCAGGCCCAAGCTCTACCCCTGGGGTCTCTAAATCAAGCTGTCTAGAGAGACAGCATGCCACTTACTCTCTAGTAGCTGCACCAAAGTGGTTAATACGTATGCATGTTTTGGTCTCTTTGCTGTATAACAGAATGCTTTTGAAGGCACGAAAGCTCAGCAAATTTAAGTGGTTTACATTTTGAGGACAAGCTGTTTCTGTTTTATTTACAGCTCTGTTTCACTGGCTATATGCAAAACCTACTTCAAGACTGATATACATATAAAGAGGTCATATTTATGGAGCCAAAAGATAGCTAAGCTCTGTGGTTTATATACTTCAGCAGCTATGAAGCAGTGGTGAAGTTTGAAATAGGAAAGACATACACAAAAGGACTAAATTTTAAAAAGCTCATATGCATCCTGAGTCTTGGGAATCCAGTTCTGCTGCTGAGCTGTCAGTGTACCTGCCACGGATATTGATGAATATTGCTTTTTCCTTTTTACCTTATTTTAATCTTACTACTTTAGTAGCAAATGGGCAATAAAAGGCACACAAGAAAGTCTGAGCTTTACTCTTACAGAAGGAAAAAGATTCAATGCCAAAGTGCAAGCAGAATTTTAAGACTGAGACCAGAAGTCCATACAACAAAGTATCCATCCAACCATCTCTAATGGCTGGAAATCGCAGACTGGGATGCCATACTGCAGAAGCTCACGCGGCGTTATTGTGTGACCTTGTGTAAGGTAAATACTGTCTCGGTATACATATATACATGTGTGACATGGTATTGCTGTGCTTGCATACTGTCCTGGTAGGCCAAATGTTCCTAATCTGTTCTGCCTACAAAAGGTGCGAGTGCAGGGTGTGTGACACATTCACTGCACTGCGTCATTGTCCTTGCACTGTGGCTGAGGCAGTGCAGAGGGTAGAGTTAAAGGTGGGGTTTGTCTACACCCAAAATGTGGGCGTGGTGTGTGCCCTGCACAGTGGGATAAACACGCTGTGGTGCCAGCTGGAGGCGTACTGGCGCTTGCACAGGCAGCTCTTTCTCCCGCTCCTCAATCCCGCCCCGAAATCTGCAGTTGCATAGCATGCAGGATGGGAAATCTGCCCTTGAGACATTCGTAGGAGTTTCCCAGTTGATTCCCGTGCTGCGACAGGGCAGTGTGAGCTCCCCGAGCTGTGATAGCAGATGACACACGCGTCTGCCGGACCGTGGTCACCCTGTGTCCCTCTGCCCGGGCTGCGCTGCCCGCACGGCTCGGCACAGGCAGCACAGGAGCTGCTCGGGCTGCCTTCTCCTCCCTCCACGTCAGCCGAGCTCAGTGACTGTCGCGATGCTGTCAGGGCAGCGAGGAGGCGAAAAGGCAGCACAGAGCGGGATGCTGCCTACAGAGCGCTCTCAGCTCGGTGCCGCAGCCCATCGGAGCGGTAAAGTGCAGAGGCAGCACTGGACTCTGCAGGATTTCACTCCTGCATCTCAGATACCCATTCCCGGCAAGGAGCAACCCTGGAAAATGTGACTGTACTTCGTTGGCCATCCTTGTGCTGTTCCTCCCATTGCACAGAGCAGTGCAGAGCTGTGCTCCCGTGGCGTGGGCGTGCTGCTGCTCGGAGCGCGCTGCCAGGCGGGGGGAAAGCCGGAGTGACAGGCTCCCCAGCACGGATACCGGGCTGGCTCCATGGGCTGGGACACTGACGGCTGCAGCATGGGAGTGTGAGTGGACTCCAAATGACGTACTGCTGAAGCTGGTGACTCAACGTGTAGCATGTTTTGCAGAAAGGGTTTAGTAAGACAGTCCTTTTAAAAAGAAAGTCTCTGATAGGAGCTAAACAAGTGTTACGGCCAGTTAGGAGGAAGGAATGCGGGGTTGGGAAATGTCTCTCTTTTTCATAGTTAACACTGAATTAATGGGCTGTTCTGGGGCTTACATGTGTGAGCCCCTGCAGTTACATAGTCATAGTGACAAAAATAGTCAACAGGTGTCCTTAGGGAGCTGTCAGCCTGGAGAATGGCATTAGGAGAATGAGAGGCCGTGTTCTCCTCCTGCCTGCTCTGCTGCTAGACAAGGAGTTTCATGTTTTGTTAAGATATTTGAAAGTCAGAAGTCATGCCTACCCAGGAGAATATGTTGCAATTGATATTTTATGGATAGATGCCATGTCATTTTGCACAAAGATATCTACCAAATGGGAGAAGATGGTTTTTAAAGTCTGCTGATAACACTGCTGTCAAGCTCTGCTACACACAAAACTGGCTGGAACGTCATTTATACACTTGGAACCATTACTAGCAGTGACCCCTTTAACTTATAAAATGTTCTCAAAGATTCTATAAATAGCTGCATGCCTAATTTTAAACATAAGTAGTCTCCTGTGTTAAGTGTTAAGCTTGTGCGTAGCTGTTATTAGAACTGGGGCCAGAAAGGTTAGTTCATGCTTTTGGAGACACAGTTCCTGGTCTCAGATGCAGTTCAGTCTTTCAGAAAGCTCTGCTGATGGTGTGGTTGTGTTTTCAGGCTCCACTGGCTCTTACCATCAGTGCCCAGCTCTGCAGCTCTTGGTTCTCCAAGCCAGGCAGGTCAGGGAGAGGCGATTGTTAAGCCTTGCTACTCTGCAATGCTTTCGATAGCGAGATCTGATTATGATGTGATCTACTTACCCAGGGATGAACCTTGGCTAGGGCTCCTGCTCCGTGCGCCACAGCCAGGACTTGCCTTGGAAAAGCTGCTGGTGTCTTGCGAGAGCAGGAATGTTTTGGGAACCCGAACACCGGAGGTATGACATCTGTGTGATGGGTTTACTTGTTTGGGTCTTATTTAGAAAAGTAGATTTGGGTGTAGTGTGATACCAAGAAATTATTTTGAGTGTACATTAGTCTTGTAGATGGGGATGTTTTGTTTATCAGGAAAACTCCGTTGCATCTTCGAACATCACGTTCTGGGATCATTTTGCTTCCCCAAGGAGAGGGCCACTCACATTTACATCTAAACATGATATAAATACTCTGTGAAACCAAGTGGCTTTGCTGCTTTCCCTCCCTCCCTCCCCTTGCAGATTTGTATGTAGCTCTGATCTGGTTATGGCTGTGGTGGCTTGGGTCTGATTATCAGGGGTGTTGTACTGGGTATGGAGCTGTTAGAGATGGTAGAGCTGGGTCCCTGGGATCCCTTTTTGAAGAGCTAAGCTTTGTATCTGAACACGTTTAAATTGGGCTGAGGAATATCCTGGGATGGGCTGATGCTGAGGAACAGAGAAGTGGGTGCTGTTCTCAGACGTCATGAGGTAGGGAAAGTATGGAGTTAAATCCAATCACACCTTATCCTAGGGCCAGTTGCTAAGTGTTGCCAGATGGTAGGAATGGTTGCTGGCTCTCTCAGCCTCTTTAAGGCTGTGAAACCAGGCTCTGACAAAGCCTTTTCCTAGTCTCAGTTTTTCAGGTGCAAAATGCACCCTTCACCATCAGCTCTGTGAAGAATTTAAGGGACATTGAGGACTAGAAGGTCTATCTGCCATGGTGGGGATGATGGTAGCTGCAGATGCAGCTGCATCTCCCCATGTGGAAAAGATGGAAAAATAGCAAGTTTGCAGCTGTTGGCTGGGGATATCTATCCATGGGACAGCACCCAGAAATTCCCAGGTGAGAGATGCTCTCCCTGGTCAGCTGCTTAAAGGATGTTGGAAAATTATTTCCATCCCCTCAGCTAAAGTCATCATTCATTATTGTGGGTCTATACCATGAGACCTGGGCATGGCTTAGGACATTTGCCATTGGAGTGACAGATTGGAATTATTATTTTGGTGTGCGTTTTTTTTCCAGAGGATAAGACTTTCTTAGTGCATCTACCTACTACTGACATTAGCAAAATGGGATCAATTTTCCTTGTATATGCCAGAGCAGGTGAAATAAAAGCTGTGATCCATAGAAAATCAGTAATCAGACAGATGACTTGGTATCTGAGAAGCGCTTGAGACCTACACGTGATTATTGGATTATTTTAAGGTTATTAGAACTGCCTCACTATGCTTCTGCACCACATGAAAGTTGGCGTAGGTGTATATATATTTACCTATGTAGATAGACCATTAGCCTGTACAGGTTTATGCCTATATACATGTACATGTACATCATCTCAGAAAACAAAACAGAAGCAGCAAGCAGTGTTTCTGTATAGGTTAAAGCATGAGAAATATCCAGTTACAATTGTGTGTTCCTAATCACCATGCTCCTGAAGGAGCCACCTGAGCAGCCTCATTCGTCTATTGATGGCTGCAAGGAAGCAAACAGGTTGTCACAACAAGTGTTTCTGTCTGAGTCCTAAAATGGCTTCTGTAGTGTGAGTGTTTTGTGTCCAAATGTTTTTTCTGCTCTTGTTGTAGTGCCAGTTCTGAAGAAATGTTGAAAATCTGGAACAAATCCAGCGCTTGTCCTCAGGGATGTTTGAAAATCCATGCAACTTCTGAAATTCACTCAGAACAGACAAAGGAAGGATGCTTGTGATTCACTGTTATTTTGAAAACAATCTTTGAGTTATAATTTCCATCATGTTTTCACTCTTTCCTTTTCCTTTCCAGGCAGTGAAGCCGATTTTAGCTCTTCAAGCAGCACGGGCAGTATTTCAGCACCTGAAGTCCATATGTCGGCTGCTGGAAGCAAGAGATCTTCTTTTTCTCGCAAGTAAGCAAAGAAATTTTTCCTGGATGTTGCTAGTGCAAGGAAAGACTACTGTGTAGTAAGGTCTTGCATTTTAAAACAATTGGGGTAACACAAGGCTCTTGGGTAGCACACTGGTGAGAACTGTGATATAAGAAAGAAAAAAAATGCTGTATTCAGTGCACAAAAATTGTCAGTATGCCAGATCAGCCAACTGTAGTGGGTTTTTTGGTTATTCATGGAAAGTATGAGAGATATAATCAGGAAAGGCAGAAAAGGCATTGGCTGGAGTGGAGAGAGAGTTGGGTATATGTTAGTTAACAGCAGTATTTCTAACAAGTTAACCTAAACCTTTTGGTCTTAACACTTCGTTTTATCTCTGTCATGAATTGTCAGCTCAGCTTACACCTTTCCAGATCACGATAATATTTTTTGTTGTAAGAAGTAGACAATATTGCCTTTGATACTGTTGGGCTTTTTTTCTGAAATATCTTTGCCCAACCTTTATGTAACTACAACTGTATGCAATTTTTTTTTAATCATATCATAGTCATCTGTCTAAATGAACCTTTCATGAAAGATTTCTGTAAGATTTCTCCCTGTCATATGTGAATTGCAAATTCAGACTATTTGTGAATACAGGGGCATTGGGATGGAGCAGCACACGTTGTGTTCTGCCCACGCAATCCCTGCTGGTTACATTTTGTGGAGCAGGAGGAAGGAGTTCAAATTGACAGGACTGGTTTCCTGCCCTTTGTAGAAGAGCTGGCAGGCAGGCTGGGACCGGCAGCAGGATCCCCGTGTGCCTGAGTCACAGAGGCGCTTGAAGGTCGCAGTGTGCCCCAGCATACAGAAATCGTCAGAATGAGGTTTTGACAGTGCTTTCCTATCTGTATCATGAGACTGTTAGTAAAAGAAACACTTCTTAAGTTCCCTCTAGATCACATCTAACAAGTAAAGTTACTGGCTGTGGGAAAAAATGGTATTAAGTATAATATGAAGCCCTAAAATCACCTTACTTTCAGTAAGATTCTGTATCATTTCATATACTTCTGTGCATTTTAATATAACTTTAAATTAGAGCATACTGACTTACTTCATTGGACAGAAGTCCTCTGTAATAAGGTTCTTTCAGATGCACTGCTATGTTAAGCACAGTCTGTGCGAGTTCTGCCACACACCAGAGCTGATGATACACTGTATGAAGTGGAAAGAGATATCTCCTTTGCAATATGTTCTTTTTTGACTGTTTGACTTTACTCACTATTAAATGCTTCAATGTTGTCACAAACCACAGTCCTGTGCTTCATTGTAAAATAATTATAAAATCACCCAAACCGCAGCAGTGTGATGAAGGTTCACAGCAGCCACTCAACCATCTGTTCCTTATAAACTGTTCCATTTGCAGAGAAGGGAAAAAAAACAAGTGAAACAATTTAAAGAAGAGATGTTGCTTCATAGTTCTGCAGTATTTAAATTTTTATCTTCAAGCCTTCTCTTTTGCTGGCTGGATTTGCCTTTTTCTGTTTTTCTTTTTGTTTTTTTTTTTTGTTTGTTTGTTTGGTTTTTTTTTTGTTTGGGTTTTTTTATTTTTTTTTTAAACCTGCCCTTTCATTACCATTTAGAAGAACAGCTTCCATGGGAGAATGAAGGTAGCAGTGTAGTAGTGCAGGATGACAAACAAAGTGAGCAGAAGAGAGACACATCCTGGGAAGCTGTCCTCAGAGCACTCCAGCCCTTGGGCAGCTGTCAGACAGGGAGGATACCAATTGCTTTCAAGAACACACAGTTGACAGATTCCTTAATAAAGAGAGGGAAAAGAGAGGTAGATATGTATGAGAAAAACTGGAAGAAAAAAAGAAAAGGCTGTGCTTTCCTTTGTCTCTTTTAATACTATTCAGCCTGCTCTCCATGGGGTTCAAAGTATATCTAAGTGAATGAATAGCTGACCATGACAGATGAAGTACCCAGTATGCCAAAGGCAGAAAAGAACAGTGGCCCAAACAAAATCTGTTTTTGCAGCACACTGTGATCCCTCAGGCTGCTTGCCGAGGAGCATGAAAGCAGTCTTACAGCAACCTTCCATGCACAGGCACCACTCTGCAGGCCTGGCCAGGGAAAGCTGCAGTGTGGTTCTTTTGGCATCAGTCCAGACCACAGGCCTCTCATTACTTAACGGAGTCAGAGGTTCAGGGAATGTGGATGATCTGATGGAGTCACTGGGAACTATGCTGTCCATAGAGAAATGTAAAATGGCTGAGATTTCCTGAGATCACTTAATTCAGACTGAGAGCCCCCCGTCAGTGAAAGAACATGCAGTGGCTGATCATGTCAGAACTTTATTTCTTTCCAGCCACTCACAGTTAATCTCTCTGGTTTATTGTTTAGAGAACTTTGTGTGTAAAATAAGACACATAACGGGTTGTGTGATGAGAATAATGCTTTCACCATTTTGGTTCTTCTCCAGTCGTGGCCCTTATGGTCGGAATAATGGATCCTTATCCTACAAATCTGGAGCCAGCCCACCTGCTTCCCATGGAAAGGATGCTTCATCAACACTGTGCAAAAACCATCTGAGTCCTGCTAACATCCATCAGAGTTACAGGGCTTCTTCAGCCAGCAGCAGCAACTCAGGCTCATACAAAGGAAGTGACAGCAGTCCAGTGATGAGGCAAGTCTGTGTTTCAGTCTCCCGGTGCATTGTCATCCTCTCTGCCCTGCTGTGTGGGATCAACTGTAGGGGTCATCATGCAGATCACCTGGCTCCTCACTGTAGGTGTGATGCCTTGTATAGATGGCTTGACAGTCAACAGGGTGCACCATACTGGGGAAAAGCTTTATTTTTTCAGCAGTGTAAAATTCAAGTTTACTCTTAAGTCAAAGCCCTTTGCAGTTGGTTTTCACTCCAAGGTAGGCTACTTCATGCATTTTCATGCCATCAGTTCTCATGAGGGTTTAGTGTTCATTTGTTGTAGGGTTCTTTTTACTTTGAAGAGAGTTGGGTGGGGTAGTGCAGGAAACATAATACACTTGGGTGAAAATTCACCCTGCCTAGCCTTAGGCATCTCCCTAAGGAGTGCAGTTTCCTGTACAGGAAAGAGCACAGATACCTGCCAGAGCATGTGACACATGTTGCAGAGAAGAAATTGCCACCATGCTGCTGCTGTTTTCCTCTCGCCCAGACAATTTAACAGCCAAGCATGTCAGATACACGCCTAAAGCTAGACAGGATGGGTGTGGATTTCAGTGTGCTCAGCTTTATAACTCCTGTGTGGAGCTGAACTCAGTCTTTGCACAGCCTTGCCTGGCTGTGTCTGTAGATGGGTGTCCTTGCCCTGTCTTGAGCACACCAGCCATTTGGGGTGAGGGGATGGCTAGGTATTTAAAGTTAAAAGCTTCACTTGATGTAGTGACACTAAAAACAAGTGCAATAAGTAGTAAATTTTCCACTATAGACACAAATCAGCTGTTTCCTCAAGTAGATTGATGTCCTGGAGGGAGTAACTTGTGTGGACACTGAGGAGCCCCAAATGAGTCAAGTTTTGCATGTATCAGTCAATAGGATGTTTTTCATTCTTCAAGGACTTAAGAACTGTAACAGTGATGTTATGTGATGGTTTGTTTTGGGTTTTTTCAGGCGATCAGGGAGATACAATTCTTGTGGTGACAGTCACAGCATTAAGCCACAAAATCCAGAGCAGTATCTGACTCCTCTGCAGCAGAAAGAAGTGACAGTACGGCATTTGAAAACCAAGCTGAAGGAATCTGAGAGCAAACTTAAAGAAAGGTAAACTTAACTTCAGAAGTCAGAAAGATTTATTTGGGAACATTTAGGGGTGGGAATCCTGAATGTTTTTACTCATTTCTTGATCAGTAAAGTTTCCATTAAGAAATTTGAAATATGATCAGTCTGATTAGGTTGTTTTCAGTATTTCAGGTTGCAGAGCATACTAAGGGGATGCATAACCAAGTTTATTTATAGATATAGCTGTCTCTTTTTCCTTTTTGGAACTTTCACAATGGAATACTTTAAAAGGACAACTTTTTACGAGTCTGGTTTGGATTGAGACCTTTTATACACTTTCTACCTGCCAGCATGTTTTACCTTAGTGTCCTGTTCTATGTCTCACAGTGAAGTAAGACTGAAAATGTCCCCCTTGTCCCCAGTGAAAGAAAAGTTCATACCCAAACTACTGTGCCCATTCATGTTTTTGTCGCTTATATACTGAATTTTTCACAATAGCCCTTTGTTTGAATCCTGAGCAAAGAAGTGACAACGTGCATTACACAGCAACAGATGTCTTCTCTTTTACTAAAACTGCACTCTTGAGAGCTGGCTCTCCAGCACAGACAACCCAAGGAGGCACAAAGGGCTGTTTGAATGGAGCCCCAAGAGAGGGTTCCATGGACCCCGTGCTCTGCCTCTACATCTGCAAGGGCTAGAACTCACATAGGAGTCCTCTCTCCCCACTCGCTCCCCATGTGCTTGCAGCAGCCTGTGTCTCCATGCTGGGAAAAGCCAGCCATGTGCCTGCAGCCCTGAGCCCCGTCCTGTCTGAGGCCAGCATTGGCTCTGGCTGTACGTGACAAGCTGCTGGCAGGCACTGGGGATGCACCCAGGCAGCTGTTTCCCATTTCCTCCAGGGCGAGGCAGTAGGGCAGATTGTAAGCACTGCACTGGTTAGACCTGACCTAGAGGTCACCACTTGTGCCTCAAAATGTCCAGGATCATGGCACAGGCCACAAGGCTGCTAGTTGTGTGGGGAGGCCGATGACTCCCATTAGCAATCAGCTGGCATGTCTTGGCTCTCTCAGAGATAGCCACCAATGGCACCTGGAGAAATTTGCTTTCTTCTTGGAGCATCTCTGTAGCAGAGCCATTGTCGTGTGGTGGGGCCTCAGGTTGGCTTTAACTGAGCAGTCAGCAGAAGTGTTACAACATTTTTATTTTGCTACAGGGAAACAGAAATAGAAGAGCTTAAAGCTCAGCTGGGACGGATGAGGGAAGACTGGATTGAAGAAGAGTGCAATCGTGTGGAGGCAGAGCTGGCCTTAAAGGAAGCAAGAAGCGAAATTAAACAACTCAAGCAGGTTATTGAAAGCATGAAAAACAGCTTGGCTGAGAAAGACAAAAAAATTCAGAAATACTTCATTGACATAAACATTCAAAACAAGAAACTGGAATCTTTGCTGCAGAGCATGGAGATGGCTCAGAACCACTCTGTGAGGGATGAGCAGTGCCTGGAATACACATGCGACTCCGAGAGGAAGCTGTTAGCGTTGTGTGCCACCTTGCCAGACAGCCCCATCATAGAGGACCAGGGTCTGGAGGAGGTGGCAGACAGTGAGCTGCTTCTTAGTGAGGACAGAGCTAACGGGACTGACTCATCTGGAGAGGGTTTGACCACCACAACCTCTGAGTTGAGTGATCCAGCTCCTTTCAGTGCTGCTGTAAATAAAGAGATGCTTGAAATCATTCTGGATGGAAAACTAACTTATTGCCAGGAGGAAGAGAAAAGCAACAACATGACGGCAGAACAGGCCATCCAGACTGACGTGGTGCCATATAGCTTAGATGTGGAGCAACTCATTCAAAACATCTTCAGAGCTCAAGACACCTGTCCTCTAAGCCCACCTTCTTCACTGAAGGAATTGGGAGAATTTTCTCTTGAAAGCTTCAGTGATTCTGGTATCATAGTGGACTTAACTCCAAGTGATCCCAATTCTGCCATCCTTTTGTCTCCTATGGAGTCTCCATGCAAGAAGGTGGAGCACGGAGTTAATGAAAACCGTTTCATGAAAGAACTTGATTTTACAGAAACTCATGATGATGAAGCCTTTGAGTGTGTCAATACAGGAATAAAGAGGAGATACTGGAGCAGCAGTCTCCTTGGGGATCTTCTGGCTGTAGCAGCCCCTGTTGTACCAACTATTGTGTGGGCTTTGAGTACTCAGAGAGGAGGAACAGATCCTATTTACAATATTGGAGCATTGCTTCGCGGTTGCTGCCTGGTGGCCCTGCACTCTTTACGCCGAACACCCTTCAATATCAAAACCTAAAGTCTACTTTAGGGCACCAACTGGCTGAGGCAGAGAGAAAAATGGATGAGATAGATCATAAAAGGTTACTCTATATTCGGGCAGAGTCCATCATTTGCTTTTGACTATTTGATTTGCACTATAAATCAGTTCAAAACCATGTTCCTTGTTTCCAAAAAAAAAAAAAAAAAAAACAAAACAAAAAACCCACCCCTGAACCTTGTACTTCCACAGGATGTTTTTAACTGGTGTTTTTAACAGTACTGCTGCTTACAGAAATACTTTTCCTGCTCCCAGGCACCATGTCCCACCCCTGTGCTGGTGACTTGCTGGTGCAAGTGCATCTGCACAGTGAATGTGACCAGGGAAATGAGGAACTAGAGCCTAGTGCTCTTCCATGTTCCACTGCCGAGCTAGGATTAAGCTCACTCACTCTCCCTGGATGGTTCACTGAGTAAATGTACAAGCACTTTGCACTGGCTCAGGGTTAGTGTGAGATGCACAAGGGCACAAATGGCCAGAGAAAAGTGGGGTATTTCTCTAGACAGCACTAACCTTCCCTTAGAGTATCACACCTGTGCTCCAGAAAGCATGCTAGCGCTTTCCATTTGTTGTCCCAAGTGTCAATTCAATTTAGAGGTAAAACCCGTATTCCCCAGGCAGCTTCCAGCACATCATTTGTGCCTGTCTCGTGTAGTGCTCTTCTCAATTGTGCAATTGCTTGAGCATTTCACTGGTCTTGTGCGTATACAGGGACTGTAACCAAAAATTTACATTGTTGGGAGTCTTAACACTTGTTACAATGATAAGTATAGGCGTGGATACACTTTGACTCTTAATGTTGTTTTAAAGTCTTTATGTATTGGAACCCGATGGTCTTTTGAGCCCTTTGAAATACTATGTATAAAATGTATTGTGTTTTAACTTATTGTTTATTTAATTGCTTTATTGTAAATTACCTTTATAATCACAAGTTCAGTAAAGCATGATAGAAATGTCAAACGTGTGAGTGTTTTACAGTAGAAAAGTGCAAAAAAATACTCCATCCCAGCTGAACTGTTGGGTACAGGCTGAGCTGGGGGAGGTACTGTATTGGGTACTGTTCCAGAGAATAGAATTAGACTGAGAAAAGCTGAGTACAGCTCCACGTGTAAGCACTCACCAGGCTGATTAAAGGCTCCAGCCGGGCTGCAGTTGAACACACGACCCACTCTGCTGCCTCATGCTGCGCTCACAGATGCAAGTGACCTAATCTTTAACCAAACGCAAGCAGCTGGAAACCTGTAACTCCTGAGCACTGCAATCCCAGAACAATATCAGACTTTCTGGCATTTAACAGAGGCCCAGGTCTCTAGGCCAGCCGACAGTCATGTAGTCTCAGTGTGCACACTGTGACTATCAAAACATGAACTCTCCATGTCCAAAACCTAAGATCTGTGGATAGATCAGAGGACAGCAATGCTACCAAATAGGCAAAACGGTGGGGTTTGTCTGGCTCCACCCAAACTTTCAACATCACACCTCTGGCCATTTAAACCTCACTGGCCTCCTGTTTTCCCCTTCACCAAAACAAGTGTAGCACTTCCTTGTGCAACCCAAAGTAGAAGGGATCCACTGAAACCTGACAGTGCTATGTATTGCTCTGCAGCTTTTGGGAAGGAAGTTATGAGTAATTCACAAGGGAGGAGTGTAATTGGCAATGTGTGAGGCACATTTGCAACGTTTAAGAGGGTGATACTGATTATAGAGATGACTCCCACACCTTTCATGTCTCTGTGACACCTGGGTTGTGAATTATTTTGTGCTTGCAATAGATTCTAGAGGCTTCATTAATCATTACATTAAGGATGAGAACTGTAACAGATAATTTGAAGTAATATAGCCCCCAGGAGTTCACAGAGATGGACATGAGAGAATCTTGCTTGCTTTGCCATAACTTCCTCTTCCGTGCTCTCCCACCTTCTTGGGTGCCTGTAGCCTGCTGGCTTGCCTTATGATACTGCTCCAATGAATATTGCTTAAAGGTCACTTTCAAAAGCATTTAAATTATAGGGACACTAGGGCCAAAATTACCAGTTGGAGGGGTTAATGTAAATTTTACACAACCACGGAATTTCATAATTCCTAAATATCTCTTCTTGGGACTGAAACACATTACAGAAAATTTTATTCCTACATCAAAATATGTCTCTGCAGGGCCAAGAGAGCAGTAATTTATACTTGATGTTACCAACTTCATTACAATGTTGGATTTTTCTTTCACAGCCACTATTGTTTAAGTGATCTTTGCTTTGAGTGACAGTGAAATAGACCATAATTTAGAGGAAAAAGTGATCTTCAGTTCTAGGATATGAATTCACAGGTGATTATGTGGGTTTCTTTTGCAGCAAGTGGCCACAAAGCAGCAAAAACCTACACTTATGTTTAAGATGCCAATAGGCCTAACCCATAACCCTGTTTAGGGCACGCTCCATTTAGCAGTAGTGTTTTTAAAAATGTGCTGTATAAGATGCTAACACCAGAATAATGTCAAAGTTTCTTCCTGCCCTTAAGAATCTTTCAGTCTGCTCAGCTCTCCTAAGGCATTTAACTATGCTCAGCAAGAGGTGACGGCATTCCCATCACATTCCTGATAGCAGTTTGCTCTGATCTCTATCCAAAATTCAGCTCACTTCCAAGCCTCCACCCTTCCTCATCCATACTGCAATGACATAGACAGCGCAAGGTGCTGTTTGTTAGAACACTCCTGAAGTACCATAATGCACCAGTCCCAGACTCTGGGGGACTGCTCATTGTTCCACAATCCATAGAAGATATGCCGATTGTTACTACAAACATACCAGCTTCGGTTTTTTCCCTCTAATACTACACTTTAGTCTTAGTCATATCTCACCTGAATCCTGCTGGTGCTGTACACAGCTAGGGGAGGATCATCAGCCTCCAAACAGATCAATAAAAACTCCCATCCCTTTTTTCTGAGTTTAGAAAGTGCTCATATCCACACCTGTACCACACTAGAAAGTCTTGTCTCAAAACATTCAGGTGGGGAGGACATGCAGTTCATATACCATGGGTAAAACAGCAAATGCTTGAATTCGGGCTTATGGCATAGGAACCAAGCCAGCTCCTTCCCGGGCTGAAGGGATGCATGTTCATAATCCCCTTTTCCTTCTAACCCAGGAACAAAAAAAGCCTTTCATCAAAAGTCAGCTTAAGGGGTACCCAACATGCCCTGCTGCTGAAAAATGTTGACCCCTTTCCCACCAGAGATTCACCTCTATCTGTCACAGAATCCGTCAGGTTGGAAAGGGACCACAGTGGCTCATCTGGTCCAACCTCCCTGCTCAAGCAGGGTCATCCCAGAGCACATGGCACAAGATTGTATTCAGACAGGAATAGGGAGGAGACTAGGGAGGGAGACTCCACAGCCTCTCTGGGCAATCTGTTCCAGTGCATGGTCACTGCACAGTAAAGAAGTCCATCCTCATGTTGAGGTGGAACTTCCTGTACATTAGTTTCTGCCTGTTGCTGTCGCGGTTGGGGGAGGTTTGGCGCTGGCAGCACCGGGGTGCCGCAACCTTCCTAGACAGAGCGTCCTGCGGGGAACAGCCTCTCTAGGGGTGCTGGCAAAAACCTCCTGGAGCAACAGTGATTTCAGCAAGTGTAGCGACACCTCCACTACAAGTGATCAGCTCTTTTGTGAAATCACCCAAGGCGAACTCGGGGATGGAGAGAGTGAGGCGGCTCGTATGGCAGTTCCACAGAGGTAGTCTGTATTGTCCAGCACCCTGCGAAGGGGAGGCCAGGGACGAGACCAGCCCAAGGTGTTGGGGTTAGGACAGGGGTTTATATGGGGAAGGTAGAGGATGGGGTTGAATCCAATTAGCCAACAGGGAGGGGCTATTAGCGTGGGAGAAGCAAGGCCTGTCGGAATGACTCCACTTTCTCACCCTGAACTTGAAGGTGAGCTGCCTAGCTCTGACTCCTCCAGGGGAGTGCAGGAGGTTGACTTGAAGGCTCACTGCCTTCCAGATGTTGCCTCTTGTCACCCTTGCTTAAGTCCTTCTCACAAGGCTGTTCCTAACTTCTAATTACATATTTCTCCTTCCTTTCCTTGCAAATCAATTCTTTCCTAAATCGCAAACTCCAGAAACATATTTAATGCCATTTTACATATGTCCTATATAAGAAGTGAGTATTTGCTCCAAATCCCTTCAGACAAATGAACAACTACAGCAGAGTCATAGAAAGGATGATTTTTCAACCATTCTGGCAGGTCAATCCACCACAATCAAGAGTATCAGTGAAGACAATCAAGTCCAGCTTTCAGCCAAGAAAGAAAGCACATGGCCAACAAGTTAAATATGAAAGAGGAGTGTATAGCAGCAGGAAGGAAAGAAAAGTGTACAGAGGTGTACAGGATCCTTCAAGGAACTCAAACCAATGGAAAAGATAGTAACAGAGCAGCAGCCTCACAGCAAGTTTACCAAAAGTGTTTTCATATTTGTCAAAGATAAAAATCAAGATAAAAAGGAGGAAAAAGGAGGAAAGAAAAGAGAGCACAGGAAAAAGATTAAAGTCACAAGAATGCATGGGTTATCACCATTCAAGAGACTTCCTCCAAGAGCAATGTCCTCCCTGCTGGCACCACATCAACACAGGGCAGAGATGGGAGGAAGCTCTAGAGCCACTGTGCCCAAGTTTGGGCAGGTAGATGGAAGGAAGAATAGCAAAACACTACACAGCAGGAGAAATGCAATGCAGGAGGACTCCCATGCAGGTGGCAGCATCCAAGGAATTTAAAATGACTGAATGATCAATAATCAAATGTGCTTTCATGATGTATTCAGGGGCTTTGTTTGCAACTTATTAATTAGCCCATCTGCTGTTATTTTTAATAAGCAGTATTGATTTGCATCTGTTTTATATTATCTCCAAAAAAGAAACAGTAATCACATTTTTTAAAATGAGACATAGCTTCCAACAGATTTTACCTTAAACAGGCAGCTGACAGTCAGTTTCCTTGCCCTGTGTCAGCAATAGTGAAAGAATTCTGACTTGCTTTTTGAGTGTTGTTAAAAGGACAAACAGATTGTTATTGAAGCTTATTCATAAACTTTCTCATCTCCCATCCCTTGTCAGATACTTTAAAGATGTGTAGTAGGAGCAGATTTGCTTGCCATACTGCTGCACTGAAGTCTGTCTGCACTTGAAATAACCCCTTCTACTCCAGCCAGAACACTTGTGCAGAAAACATGCATGGCAGCATTGGCTTCTAAAATTTAACATCTGAAAATTGGTGTCAAATCAGTTGACTTGTGTGAGATTTGAACCTATATGACAAGTATACTAAACATTTTTAAAAACTTTTCTCCATGACTTTTTCCCATTAATAGTAATACTTACTATCTTGTTTTCCCAATTACTTATATTCTAAGCAAAACTTGAATCTACTAGAACTTAGTTTAAAATTCTATTTTTGTAGGCAGGAAAGATCTAGCCACATGGCATCCCACCCCTTCCCATTCTCTTACTTCACTGTCCCCTGGATGCACAGGAAACAAGTCTCAGGTGCAAAATGTGCTGACGTCACTCATCTGTCATAAGGTAGGAAATCCATATAACCCATGAATTCAGGGATAATAGCATCTACACAACAGAAGCCAGAAAAGCACTCACTGAAGCGCTGCGCTGGACATAAGAACATAGACCTCCCTCCTCCTATACACTTCTTTCCAGCAGACATCAAACTTCTCTTCTTCACTAAAGCACTGTTGCCTTCTACTGCACATTTACCATTTACACTTCACCAGGGGAATTACAGGGTAAATACATACAGTAAGTGTACCAAAAAATGGAGTTTGAAAAGTGCTTGTAACTGAACTTAGAATTTTCACACTAGCTTTATTAACAGGAAGACATGATTATTTTTCTCCATTACACTAACTACGCAACGAGTAAAAGGTGTGAGGATTCCTAACTGTAGGAAGAATTTCTGCTAGAAATACAAATTTACCAATACAAGTAAGTGATTAAAATTCTCCCTTACATTCACAACGTCAGCCTTTGTAGGAAAGGTGCATCACTCTTGTGTAGTGATGCCACTGCTGGTAGTCATTGCAGTGTCACATGTAAATGGGAGCACAGGAAACTGCAAGTGACAAAGTGACAAGAAATCCACTTCTAGTGTTCAGCTGTAACTTGTGCTCTACTGTTGCATAATCTACCAGGGGCATATTTTGAGCTGCAGGTCATCCATAACAAGTTTTCTTCTACACAGGTCAATTTGATCTCCCATGAAAAACTCTCAAGTGTTTACAAATACTTTGATAAAAGAGCAAAAGCAGACATTCTTTTATCAGGCAGGAAGCAAAGGGTTCTTTAAAATTGTTTAATTACATGTTTCAGGTAAGCACAGACAATACAGGTAGATTTCCCACCACTCAATATTTACATTCTTTTCTCTAGGCTTGAGCTGTTCATTAAGAATGTTTTTCAATCAACATCCTTGTCAATCACTTTTGCTGCAAAGAAGGGTGCTGGAAAAGAACTATTGCAGGAAACATTCCATCAAGGCATGATTTTCTGTGGGGCTTTTCTCCTTTAAGAACCATGTACTAGTAGTTCAAGGTAATTTAGGAAAATCCTGGCTTCTGAGATAACCTGAAGAACGCATTGAAACCAAGCAGTGTGTTGAAGTCCTATAAATAGTTAAATCAATACCAATACGTATGTTGTAGAGCTGAAATTCTCTTTTCAGTGGCACTGCCATTGCTGCCTGGTTTCTGTTAGGACAGTTTTACACCAATTTTGTTTTGTTCCTTTTTCAATAGCCTTTGTGCCTCTTTCTCCATTTTCTTTCGCTGTTGTTCTGCTGCTCTTTTTTCCCTTTCTGCTATCTTCTGTTGTCTGTAATTAAAGAAAACATGAATTGCTAAATAACACACACTCAATTTTCAGCCTGGTCATACCTTAAGTTCCTGTCAATACAGAGGTTATAATAACTAATAAACACAGAACTTCAGTCTAATGTCATTAGGCTCAGAACAGGTATTCTTTTACAGTGCTGATGTCCTTTTTTCAGATTAATACAGAATTGTAGAATATTCTAAGTTGGAACCCACAAGTATCATTAAAGTCCAACTCCTAGCCTGCACAGGCCCATCCCCATGAATCACACCATGTGCCTGACAATGTTGTTCAAACACTTCTGGCAGGCTTGGTGATGTGACCACTTCCCAGGAGAGCCTGTTCCAGTGATCAACCACCCTCTGGGTGAAGAACCTTTTCCTGATATTCAACCTAATCCAATCTAGTTTTAGGCAGTAACATGTGTTCAACTATTTTGCAATCTATTTTGCTACTAGCTTCTCAAAGATTCAGAGTAAATGAATCAGTGAGAGGACAGGACAGTTAAAAGGCCTAGAGCAAAGCCTAAAAATCTATCTAATGCTTTCAGCAGCAGCTTAAAAGTTTTGGGTCTTTGCTGGTTTAGTGGTTTTGTTCCGCCTTTTTTTTTTTTTTTGAGATTGTCACCCATTACTGTACATTCCACCTAAAACCCAGATAGCTGACAGTGCTGTCAGTCTAGCATATGCAAAGTAATAGTATTTGCCACATTACAGCAGCAGTTTTTTATATTCCCTACATATCTGAAATGATGCAGAAAGGAAGAAATATACCAGCCAATATGTAAAGCCAGTAAAGTTGCAAAAAGCCACATGGTGTTAATGCTGCTGTTCATGTGCAGTTCTGAAGCAGGGATCATGGCAGCTCCTGTTTCTTTCCCTGGGATGACCTGCAGGACATTGAGCGCACAGTGGTGGTTCCACGCCCTCTACGGGCCATGAACCTGCATTCAGTTCTGCCCAGAGAGAGACCTTCACCTCACCTCAGACACAGCAACTGGCCAACAAAAAATACAAACAAGTAGCTGCTATAAACTAAAAATGTGTGAGCTTAACTGCTCCCACTGGGAAAAAAACTTGGTTGGTAATATGAAGTGTGAAGTTGCAGATAGGAAACTAAAATTTGCAGAAGAAACTAAATTCCAACTAACTCAAGTTAACTGAAAATCCAGTTTATCATCCACATCAACCATTCATCACTCACTGGAAAATTTCAGCACATCCCAGCCCAGAACCTGCTGGAAAATGAAGAAAAAAAGAGACTACAGGAACTTCTCAGGCTCTAATAGCCTAGTCCTCAGCAATGTCTTCTGCATGCCTGTATTCTGGGGAGCATTTGATTTACAATATGTGCTTATTTCAACTCTTATGCTTATATATTAAGTCACTATAGATACCACAGGATAGTGTCTTCACTGCTATTTATCAATCATGCCCATTTTTGCATGATTGATCCGCAGTCCATTACAACACAAAAATCAGTCTTACTGATCACCAACAGGTACCCCCCGACACAGCAGGCTAAGGAAGACACTTTTCCTGCACACTAATTTCATTCTCAAAAAGCACCACTGGAGTATAGTCAGCATGAACATTCTGGAAAATTAGGGGGCCTCTGTCCTCCATTTGGCAGTCTGAAATACCATACACGCTTCTTTCAAGTGTTACACTTATGCACTAAGTCACCAGAGAGGCCACAGGATCTTCAGATCTTGTAGACCAAGATGCAGACTTCTAGCATTAAGAAGAGACTCCGTACCACTTCCTTATTATTGTCCGTTGAAAACAGAGCCAGGCCTGCCCAGTACTATACTTAAGTTTTATGTTAAATATCAGATGTTAAAGACACCACTGATGTCTACTACAAGAAAAACTAAATCCAGAAGTTATCTTCTATCAGTCTTGCTAAAGATCAGCCAATACTTCACTCATCTACAGATAAACATTGTCATTTGTGTGTCATGAATAAAACAAAGGTTTTACTTCACCCAGCTGGGATACAGCTTACACAAAGACCAGCTGTGTTGAGGTAGCCTGCCATAGCTGGTCAAGTGGTAAGCCACAGAGACAGCTGGAGTTCAGATCATATTCTATTTCTGGAAATATTTAGACACACATCCTTTCTACAACAACTACAGTTTGATATTTTCTACTGAGGCCAAAAAGAAATCATATGAAAAGTAACCATTTGAGTTGAAACCTTTCAATAGTTAAGATGAAAGGTTGAAATCTTTAGGATAGGTTCAACCAAATAACATGACACTTTTGAAAAATTAAGCTTTTTGGAAACCCCCTGCTGTCACCTCATAAGAGATCTCTCTTCCTAAGTATTCTAGAGCATGAACCTGGCAGCTAGCAGACAACATACCTTTGACCATCCTGGGAAAATGCACTGCACAAATTTTACACTCCAAGAACAAACTGGCAGATACGTACACCAGATCATTTTTAGTAGCTAATTTGTATATGATAACACCCTGCTTCAGAAAGTTTGAGTACTACTTTTGATAGCCCTAAAAACATCTGTAATGGAATATGGCAAGGGTTAAGTAAAGTACAATGCAGCCACCGCAGCTAGCAAAAGTAGCTGTTTCATTTCTCAGTCAAAAAAAAAAAAAAAAAAAAAAAAAAAAAAAATCAGTATTTTCATTGTCTTTCATTTAATGCTTAGCAGACTGCACTTTAGCTATTAAAGATCTTACTGAGTCTATTGGTATGCTTTACAGGAAAAAGTACTGTATTTGGAACAAAACCAGCCCACAAGCACATCATTTTTATCACAAAGCTTGTACTTCGGTACAAGACCTGAAACAGTAATGAAGTTTAAAAAAAACAAGACAAGGTATTGACCAGAATGTACAGATAGATTACCTGATTAAGTTTACAGAAATATTTGCATATTGTTAAGCTGCTGCAGAGCAAGATTGACAAGACATAATAAATTGGAGCAATTCTAATTATGATTAGCACATTGAAAATGAGCTGGTAACGTCCCTCTTGTCTTATTCTAAAGTAAATTTTTCAAAACATTTAAACAGTTGATCAAAATACTTTTTTCAAAAACACCTATTTTTCTTAGAATTATTTTCTAATATATCATGTCTGTATTTCATATTATCACTATTGGACCATGGAAGCCAGGTATTTGTGATTTTGTCAGTAGAATAAGAACAGCCTAGGAAGCTGAGACTGGTTACCTGACGATGTAGCAATAAAATAAAAGTTTGATAAAACTGTAAGTCACTGACAGCTCGATCATTGTGTATGATTAACTTAAACTCAATTTGCATCTCTTTACCCTCCATACTCCTTGTGTGTATTCTTAAAAGGTAAAAAAAGAACACAAACAGAATAGCTGAAGTATTCACACCAACTTTGTGCAAGATTTGATTTTACATTCAGCCTTATCAGCTAGTTTAGTTAAATTAGCTAGAAAAGCTTAGCTCCTACAGGGATTCTAGGTGTATACTTATCAAGCATATACTTCACCCTCTATCCTGAACTATTTTTACCTTAAGCACATGGTTATGATACTTTTTATACAGACATCAAGTGTTTTTTTGAACATAATAAATTGTTAGGATTGGTTCTGGGGCCATTGTTGGGGTGCGGATTTTTAGGCGCCTGCTTGCATGTGTTAATGTGTTGTTCCAATGTTCCAGTGATTTTCAGATTTCCCCTACTATCTAGTCTATTAAATTAATTAGATCCAAAATGTCTTGTGCTGAGTACCTGTTACACAGAGATTAGATAAATAAAAAATAATTTGTTTTAAGAGGTGTTTAATGATTCTAGGCAGTTACCAGAAAGGTATTAAACAAGTGTGATCCTTTTACATGTAAAACCTTTACACAGTGTTATATTAATTTCAATTACCTAAGAACTTCTTCTGCCTGCCAAGCAGCATCTTCCTCTTCTTCCCAGGCATTAGTATTTTCTTGCCAAGTATCCAGGTCTCCCAGTTCAGGCTGAAACAAAAGAGAAGTTCTAAGCACATGGAAAAATTAGATAAAACACTAGTGTGTGACTGCCAGAGTGACTCCTGGATGACCGTAACGTTTCCTTAACATTTATTTTTAACCTATTTATTTTTAACCTATTTGTTTTTAACCTTAATGCTTCAGACTTACAGAAATATTTGAGGTATGACTGCTTCTCAGCTTATTGTCTATGCTTTTTTCCCTGCTCTAATACTGAATTTTTTCAGTTGTCAAAGGGTTTTTTGGACAAAGGCAGGAAGGAAGTAGTGGAGTGCATTTTTAGCAAGAGGAAGATAAACTGACCAGGTTAAATGAGTAGCCAGTGTAAAAGATTTCTGAAGGCTGCATGGACAAACCAACATGTACATCCACATGTTTTTATGTCCAGTTATCAGCTGAGTTACACTTTTACTCACTGGAAGTCCTTTCCTGAACTATTTTCATAATGGACAGTACAAGGAGGTGGTATGACCATTCTGTATTGCTTCCTGCCTGTACCCTTCTGTGCACAATGTTAATCAAAGGAGAAGCACTGTTAAAGAAGGCAAAGGGCAAGGGAGGGAGAGCATCTCCTGCTAACTGACCAGCCTGTTAGGTAACTAGACAATTTTTTCAAAGGCTAAGAGGCAAAAATTAGGAGGCTGTTATACTACAGTCCCTACAGAAAGGAAGAGAGAAGCAGAAGGTTAAAAATGGGTCCAAGAAAAAGCAAAGGTAACTAAGAGGCTTTCAAAAAAGCCTTCTACGCTTTTGTTAGTAACTTACTCTCTAAAATCCAAAAAACCTATAGCTCATTGTTTTAACAGATTTGCAAGTATGTAAGTATATGGGAGTTTTTTACCTTTTTATCACTGATCTGTCAAGTTTCTCTGCAGAATATATTGGACTACTTCATTCTTCACTCAATTTTAAAACAATTTAAATTACTCCACAACTATTCCTCTTACTCCCCACAATGCAGATCTTAAGTAGACTATTCCTTCCCCTACAGAACATCATTTAACTGACAAATACAAGATCAATACTTAGAGTATACTTACAGATTGGTGAATAAAAGGAATATCTTGTGTAGCTGCTAATCTGCTAGAGAATCCTGTGTTTCCCTCTGGAATCCCAAAATTTAAAGGCTCTCGTTTTTTAATAACTATCTGAAAATATTCAAAAAAAGGAACAAAAAAGTGGTAAATCAAAGCACTGCACAGATTCCTTGGTGATCATGTAACTCTGTGCCTGTGAAGGTTCAGCTACACAACACCTCACTGTGCCTCAAACCTGGTCAGGTTCTGGAAGCTGCACAGCCAAATGAACTGGTGAGTGAAAGATGCTAAATGCAAAAGACAAAACTCCTCCTCCTCCCTCTACCTTCTTCTTTAGTCACATGGAAACGTACGTCTGTATCATGACAGAGAAAGGGCACAAAGAATCACAGATCAAATAGCCACATCTCCCAGTACACGTAAAAGCTATCAATTATGTGATATATTCCTTGGAGAAATCCTGCTTCTGTGACAGATCACTTTAAGGTACTACTTTTGAGGACACTGCTGTCTTCACAGCTGTAGTGCACTGTAATGTGGGCTCCCTCAGCTATTCCAATAGCATATCTGTGCAGTTTCAATAGCTGCAAATTATCTATCAACATCAACTTGTAAAGCTCTGTACTAGTTTTGCTGAAAAACATGCACTAGTGCTTTTCCCAAAACAGCTGCCAAGATCACATATCCCTCACTTATCTTGACCTCAAGCCACGAACTTCATTTAGCCTACTTTGAGTCTCTGCTACTTCCCAACGAGGCAGATCCACAGTTCCACTGTCTGTACAAATGCTAGTACCAATGCAAGAAACAGGACAGACTCTGTTATTTGACTGAGGTTGTTTCTAAATAGATGAGTATAGATGAGTGGCAACATGAGTAGACTCTGCCTCCAATCTCAGAGTTTATATTGAGACATTCAGTGGAAATACAAATTCCTACTAAATTAGTTAACTCTCTGTAACTGTAACTATCTGAGTTAACAGACATGTTCTTTACAGTGCCTGCATTCACCCCCAGAGATACATTTAAACTAAACCCAGTATACAGTACTCAAACAGCATGGACTCTTCTCCAGTGTTGTTCTGAACCCAAAGCCCATTCTATCAGGCAAAAAATGTCAGTAGATATAAAGGAGAAATCCACCTCTCCCTAGTCCTCCTCTGCCCCTCAGATTTTTGGAGATCAAAATCCTTAGAATTTAGTCCACAGGATACTGCAGATCCTGAATGTACAGAAAACTGACACCAGTATCACCTCCAGTTCATAGGACCACAGGAAGATTCAGGTTGGAAGGGGCCTCAGGAAGTTTGTAATCCAAAATCCAATTCCCTCCTCAAAGCACTGTCAGGTCTCAGGCGGATGAAAGACCTTTGGGCTTATCCACTTGGGGCTTAAAAAACTTCCAGAGATGGAGGCTGCACAACTTCTCTGGTAACCTGTTCCAGTACTTGTGAGGTTTTCCAAATGCCTCAAAGACCTGTAAGTACCCAGCTGAAAGATTTGCACATAAAAACAAAGCTTGCAATCACCAGATTTTAATCAGCATTTATTTGCAATGTTGATGCTCCTGTAGATATGCCTTTTCGTCTTGTGTCCACAGTAAAAATGGGTATTTGAAGAGCAAGCTCTTTTGAAATATCAATTCCCTAATTCCAGCCTTCCCAATGTAACTTGGTGAAATGAGTAACCTTGTTTTCTGAAACAGCAAGGCTATTCCCTCAGACTTCAGTAGAGAAAGACATGGAATGTCTCTGTTCAAATTAGGATATGAGCACAAGCATCTCAGCACAGCATTCCACTTTCAGTATTCAAGTGACTAAAGGATTCTCCCATTATACGTCCCAGAACTTTTAAAATATGAAATTATTCCTAAGTTTCCAATAACATGAAGACTAAAGACATAAACATGAGATAACATCACATTCATTAAGAGCTCAAAGATCTTAACATTGGACGTGTTAAATTATGCATCAGCATCTATTCTTATTTACCAACAGCAACTTCTGTAAGTTGCCAATTTACTTATAGCCTATTTTAAAGAAATGAAAACACCCCATAAATATAGCTGAAAGTGCAATACTTACTTTTTGAGTTTTTCTTATAGTTGGTGTCATATCTTTGAAATAATCAGGTTCCACTTGTTCCAAAGAGTTTTGCTGAGCAGCCACATTACCATTGCCACCTTCGATCTTCACACTTGTAGGTGCATCTTCATCCCAAGAAGACCAGTCTTCTACTTCAGGCTGAATATAAGTATATGGTACACGTTAATATTATCTGCAGGTAAAAACTTGTCTTTTCTTATCTTGCTAAGATATATATTTAACACTATATAGCATATATAATAGCATCATATCCTTCTTGGATATGTACCAATCCTGTTGTAGGACTTGTATAATCACCCTGTTAAGGGATTATCTATTAAGCCACCTACCACTTTAACAATTACCTGTTTAGGAACAGATGAATAATCCACTGTGGTTGGCAAAGTTATTTGGTCTCCACTTAACTTTCGCCCTCTTCCAGACCTGAAAGAAAAATGTAGGATTCCTCCAAGCTCTGAAAACATGAGCACTAAGTTTAAAAAAAACAAAAAGGAAGTCTGAGAACAGCACTACTGAAAACAATCATGGCTAAAACATTTAGTGCTTCAATTACCTTTGTATTAATTACTGTCAGTAAAAGTCTGCTAAGCAAAGGAATTTTATCATGAATTTAAAGTGGTATTCATAAAAATTTCAAAATGCAATTTACTTTTCTAATTGCAATGAAATAGAGGAGCAATACTTCTGAGAAATATGAAAATGGACTAACTTATTTGCATAATTAAGTTACAATTTTTACATTGTCAGTGCTTATGAAGCAAGCGCTAGTAATCTACATTTGTCAAAGAACTATTTCTACTGTAAGATGAGAAATTTTTCTATTTGTCTTAAATTTTAAGCTGTGTCTAACAAAGAGCTTTCTGAGCTGCTTGACTTGAAAGCCCCTCTAAACCTCTTTCTCCTTTAAAGTCTAAACAGAGGTAGCAGATTATGCAAGTCAATAGCTTTTGTTCAATTCATGCTTCTACTTAAAGAATACTCATGCATGCATGAGTTTCAATGCATTTCAGCAACTATATAAAATAATTTTAATTGAAAACAACACTAACACATTGCAAATAAACCACCTAGATATTTACTTAATGACAGCAGTCAAAGATCAGAATGAAAATTAAAATATTCTTCTGACATTCACTGCATTTTAACACCTTACAACACAACAGAATGCAATTCAGGCTGACACTCATGTTTTCCCCAAGGAATGTAAGCTCCTGTAACAAAGCAGTCATGTAATTGACCTTATGCAGCTTGGAAAATGTAGGTTTTATTTCTTATTACTGAAGAGAATAAAACTGGGAAACTTCAATTTCTAGTTTTGATCCATTAGTTTTAGTATTAGAGAACATAATATCAACTCTGACTACCTGAATTGCTTGTAATATCACCTCTGCTGCATAATGGTAAGTGACTAGATATATTTTTTTCTCCTTTAGACCCAATAGATTCCTCCTTAGGAAAGGTCAGATGCAATCATCAAATTTTCAAGTTTTATATAATTAACTCTACCCCCTTTACAAACTGTTCCTTTAACTTGAAAAGCAACATGGTTTAGGGGTAAAGGAAGGTGAAAACACTGTTCCTTCTAACACATTTGAGACTTCTGGTTAACGAGATTTACTTGACATCTCTAAAGAAAACCCAAGCTTGGAAACATCCTCCTTCACACCTGTACAGCATTCACATCTTTAATACTATTATAAGACATCACTTCTGCACTTACTTTCTCTGTATAATCTAGAAGACTCCAGCAAGTGGCTTGCAACAAATATTCATCAAGTCAAAATGGTTACACTAACAAGGGTGAAGGTAGGAGGAAAGAGCTTTTGTCCTACAAAGTGGGAAAGAATATGGTACACAGAGCAGCACTGAGGAAGGCTACGTATCTCCACTTGTTCTAGGGAGGGAACAAGATGCTTATAGGAATAGCTGTTCCACAGCCATCATTAGATACTGACCACTGCTCTGAATGCCAAACACCTCAAGAATTCTCAGGTTTGTTTCTCCTTACTAATAAGCAGCATCCAGATTTCTCAGTTGGAGATAACTAGAGATTTTAAACAGAATGAGGTTTCATTTCTTTATGTACTTACACCTTTTATTTCCTGCAAACTGGATTCAGGCAGGCTGTTGTTCATCAAGAAAAGATTTAACTAAAGAAAGGACTAGTACTCTACATGTAAGCTCTATGCTGCCTAGAAAGTTGCACAATCTCTACAGGCACTTATCCAAATGAAAACCTATTGTAAACTAAATAATCTAAGTAAGTACTAGCTCATATACATTGAATTAAAATGCACATTTAATTGAATCACATTTGCTTGTTATTAGGCATAGTCGTATGCAAGGGTGCACTACAGGAAAACAAAATTTATCAAGCTACACTTTGCAACAGACAGTAAACAGAAGAAACACCTGTAGTTAGTGGTCTGAATTAATCTGACCCAGTGACTTGCTTAAGTGAAAGATTTAAAATTTTCATTTCTTCAACTGATTGTTATTCACCAAAGAGGGTTTTCTACTTTTTGCAGTCTGAAGCAGTTTCTTAGCTGTTCATTTCAAGATTATAGGTCATTTAGAAGTTGAAAAAAAATGATAAAAATACTGTCATTACACTTACAAAACAATTATCCGCTTATAAAAAATATCTTTACGCTTAGAGAAATGAAGGGTCCACATAATATAGAAGTTAACATCAACTCAATGTTTTGATTTTTTCAGAACTTGAACAGCAAGTGTTCATAATTTAATTTGGAATTCAAATCACAGAACTAAGGTTGACATCTCTATAACTCTATGTAGCATTAAAATATATCTCTGTAAAGCTTCACTAGATCTGTAGAGAATTTACCAACAAGGTGAGAGCTTCCTCTTATTCTTGGAATAAGTAAAGGTGAAGAGGAAATTAAGTTATTTTGTGTCTCCCACACATTCTGCATATGCTTTGACCTCACTTGCAAAGTGGCTGTCATCATATACAAAAAGAGAATACATTTCTCTAGATTACTATTTGTTTATGTAAACAACATGCTGCAAAAGTGGCAAGGAAGCACAGTTCATATGACAGTGCAATGCCAAGAAGATCTGCCTCATGTACTCTGCTACTGTATTATTTAACTCCACTACTTCACAACCATAACTCTTGAGGGTTTTTAGAATGCTTCTAAGTACTACACTGCCACATTCATGAGTCTACAACTCAAAATAAGACTACACATTACTTAAAAGAGTGCAAAAAATTAGTCACTATTCATCATTAAAAAAAAAAATAAAGGGTTGCCTTGAACTTTAATCACTGTCCTCCAAACTTTTGAAAGAATCTTCAACAGGCAGAAGAATCTGAAGTCTCAAGCAACTCTTTTATTACAAAAAGGATGAGAATTGCTTAAATTTATAACGAAAGCCTACCGGCTGATGACAGAATGGATGCTCCCATTAACTGAATCTCTTAAAACCCAAAGTATCACTGTCAAGTATACTGTCAAGTACTTTTAGAAAATGTGCAGCACAGCTTTTCTTCAAGTTTGACATGAAATAGTTTTAAAAGCCATTTTAAAACCCTGTCATAGCTGTTTACAAAACCTCATTCAGCTATCATACAACAAAATACATTCGCAAATACACTACACAGAATTTTGGAACTCTGAATGAATATGCAAATTA
Organism: Dasyornis broadbenti; assembly: GCA_013397935.1. Classification (NCBI taxonomy): domain Eukaryota; kingdom Metazoa; phylum Chordata; class Aves; order Passeriformes; family Dasyornithidae; genus Dasyornis; species Dasyornis broadbenti. The sequence goes on along the minus strand of VZRN01003245.1, from coordinate 1,172,270 downwards.
AAGAATTAATTTGATTTAGTGTTCATCTGTCTTGATTGTTTTGCAATTAGTAAAATCAGAGCTGGTAAAAGCAGTAGGTGGGTGCTGGGAGAAAGGAAGAAGTGCAAGAACTTGTAACTGAAAAACTGAAAAAGAAAAGGTAACCAAATTAAATAAGACATGTTTACCTGCATATTAACTTTTTAATGAAAGAAAGCACTGCTGCCAGGCAAGTACAGACTTTAAAGAGTCGAAACTGTGTTATGGCCATGGTGAGAAACCCTTCCTGCAAAACAAAAACATTAGATGCAGAGGATTATACACCTTTATACAGTACTTATAAAGCCTTAACTTTAAAACTTAAAGGTACTTAAAACCATTTACCTTAGTTGCTGCTAAGCAAGGAGCATTCTGTGAAACTGTATTAATGCAAGAAAAGAGAGTAGATCCCTGGAGCAAAGATGCTACCTGCCTACTATCAGGATATTTCACTGATGCAAATAATACAAGTATCTAAATATATATGGCCTTTAAAGAAACAGCACAAAATCACAGGTAAAGTTACAGTTACAGACACTTTTTAAGGGGAAGTGCAGGCAACCATTTGAAGTGCCTGTGTAGCTGATCTGTTTCAGACACTGCCAGTGGCACTGAACACTGGCAGTGCAAAATAGAATAATCATCAGAGAGAAGCTCTTGCTTACCTGAACATGTCTTGTACATACAAATTATAAATTCAGTCATTAAGTGAAAATGCAAAATTGGCCATTTAAATTTACCTTCCATTTTGATGGAAATGTATGGCAAGAACAAACATTGTTTATTTTAGAACCAGTCTCACATCACTGAAGAAAGACTGTTCATCCTATGTGCACTACGGCACCAGCTAACCCACAGAGCTATTGATATTTCCATGCCTGACTGGCTCATGATAGCAAACACAGCCAAGAAAACATTCATGTTTGGCTGAACCCACTCCTGATGGCAGCTATTTTTTCAGTGACAATTTGATAATCTAGAGAATTTATACTCAGCATATCACATCATTCCAACACACCACCTCAAACAGCTACAGACTGACTCAGAATAATCTGTAATTCAAGGATCCCTTTTCTCTTCTACAGGTGAACATTTCTGAGTAAAGAATAAGAGCTCACGCTTCACAAACAACTTTTAATTATAGACATCTATACTTGTAACAATATTTTCTGTTGCAAGTTTAACGTACCTCCTGGTGAGAAGAGAAGGCAGCCCTGTGACATTTTCCTCAGGCCATGAGTATTCCATGGAAGGACAGCTTGATTTCAAATATGCTATGGCATTTAAATCACTTTTTATATTCCAGGCTTTAAGTTAGGAAGAGTCAGGAAGGTGGATCATTAGGTAGGCTGCTCCAATACTGTCCTGAGGATTTTATTAAAAAGGTACATAATGGGATTTGTGAGCTTCACGGAGCATAGATTTATTTTTATTGGTGCTCATTTGCTAGATAACATAACTACTATTAAACACTGTAGTAATATAGTACTGGAAATATTGCTTCGCATATTGTCCAGAATAGGACTTTCTGCTACTGGAAAATCACACAAGGGGCTATTAAACAAAAGGGCCCTTTTACTGCAAAATGGAAGGCTTAAGTCAGTAAGTAACCACCAAATTATAGACCGCACTACCGAGCTGTAGCTCAGGAGAAAGGCCTCACAGGACACGTATCACCTGTACCTCAACACTTGTGTTGTCTTCGTTCATTTCATGGGAGACTTAAAAATGTAGAGACCTTTATACAAGGTTGAATTGGCTCTTCATCATAACAGAAACAGGAATCAGTCAGTTCCCACAAAGAAGTGAGAACAGACATTGTCTGACACATTTAGCTTTTAAAGACTGGACCATCATTTCATATTATGCTCAAGCACTTGCTTACCTTCCGGAATGAGCAATGTTGACAATATCTAGATAACAGAAGAATGCATCAGTCAAGAATTTGAATGATTTGGAAATAATGAAAGATAGTGAAAGAAGAGTGGATAGTAACTAGATGGAAAGTTCCCTCTTCTAAAGGCAGAAATTATTGCAAACTAACACTGGAATAGTGAAAGAAAATGTTATTTTTAGGAGAGGCAGCTAGAAGTTATCTACCTGGGATTGGAAGCATGAAGAGCACATGACCTGCTGAAATGAGAATAAAGGTACGTCTTTTCTGAAAGGAAGCTTGTTTAGAAGCTCAATCCACTCCACCAGAATTCACTCTTCTATCAGCTTGGGGGACAGGAGGGAAGGAGTAGAATAGTACTCAACATAAGAGAGAGTAAAAAGCTCTTTTCCCCAGTTCAGGCTAACTAACTGCCACAGTGGAAAGTACAGACAGATCCTAAATTAAAAAAAAAAAAAAACCCTAACTATTGACTGAAAAGGTTATTTTAGGAAGCCACCAAAAACCTCTGCAGACTCAATATTATTTAAGTCTAAAGTCAAGGAACTAGGAAGATTGTTAAGTGCAAAAGCAAACCAAAACACTCAAGTATGCCAGTTACAAATATATATATATTTATATATGCATACATATAAATGAGCCAAATTTTCACTCAATTCCATTTTTCATATATCAAATTGTATACTGCATTGAATTCTTGATGTAAAATTAAACAACTGAAAAAACCAGAATCCACAAGAACTCTGGCTTGCAGAGTCAGTGGACTTGTGAAGTGCACTGTTGACAAGAATTAACCACAAGAAGTTAATCAATTTCCCAGGTCATTCCCATACATAAGTGTCTACACTTCCAGTATCACCAGTATGCCCATTTGGCAGAGTTCAGTAGCTATCATCAGTCCCCACGACAAACAGATACTTGCACCTCCCCACTTTCCATGTGTCACGCAAAGATCACAGTTACAAGACATACAACCACTTAACATACTTGTGATAGAGCTCTGCTAGAACTAGGCCCTTCAATGGCTGGACTTGATGATCTTGGAGGTCTTTTCTAACCTTAATGATTCTATGGTTTAAGAAAGTACTGTTTTGCCCGCCTCTTTTCTGAGCATTGATTGCAGTCTTCCCAATTAAGTCTTCCCAAAGTTAAGCTCTGTACAACCAGACTTTTGTCAACAATATGCTATCAGCCAGCCATAGCAGTATTAGCAATCATTTACCTTTAAAAAAAACTTTTCTCAGTGTACCTAGCTTTTATACTATTTATGATATGAAGCAGTATATATGTATTAATTTTAGCAATATGCTAAAACCTGTTTAAAACACAATCTTAAACCAGTTATTTTCTCAAGGTAAGGACAGGTCAAGCATGTCCCCCTGTGTCTGAAACACCACTTGAAACGTGCATTATTACTCTAAGAACAGCACTACCTGCAAAGTTAAAGGTTAGCTAAAGGTTTTGAGTTTTATTCAGTGCCTTTTGGGGTTGGGTTTGTGTTTGGGAGTTTTTTTAAGTTAATTAAATTCCTCAAAGGTAAACAATTTTATATCTTGAAGTTGTATGTATATTCATACAACTTCAGAATATAAAATTGTACACAGAACCCTAATATGAATTGTACATAGAATATAAATTGTACATAGAATATAAATTGTACACAGAATGCTAATTTTCTTCAGTTCACTGCAAGCTTAATTCCCTTGATACCGTTATACTAAACGTGTTAAGTGAAACAAGGTGTTCATCCTTTTCTTATCCATCTCCCAGACACTGGAAAGAAGCACAGCCATGTATCTTCCCTTTGTTATGGGAAAAAACACTGTACATTGTAATGCTAATGGCAGGCCAGAACATTCTTTCTTCCTTTTCTTCTCTTACGACTTTCCTTGATAAACAATCCCAAAACTGTATCAACAGTCAATTATGACACAGGATGACAGAGACATAATACAAAGCTTCAGTGCTACATCAAAAATTCTAAAACATTTCGTAACGGATAGAGACAAATGTGAAACACTGGACTAAAATTCAGAATACCTGGGTAAGAGTTGTCTGTCAGCCTGATACAACCTTCTGCATATCACGCCTCGTGCCTCAGCTTCCCATTTATAAAACGGGATAGAGATTTCCTCCTCCCACTACTGAAATTGCTTCTAAAGTACTACATTTATCAGACTATGTGTCAAACAAACTTCCACTACAACAGATATAAGCAAGCAAATAAATCAAGACATGAATCCTGATCAATTTAATATGAGTGGTCAACTCAACAATTTTGTAACAGACACCAAATTTAGCTGGAGATTAACTTGTGCAGCTCATATACTGCCTCCACCTGGTAAAATGTCACAGAAGGTGTTCACATGGAATACGAGCGCAGAAAGGACTAAAAGACAGCAGCCACGAGATGTTAAACACTTTAGAGCCAAGTTAGAAGAATGAGGCAACTTAAACATTTTATGGACCCATAAAGGAAACAGAATGAAGGGAGGGAAAGTTCAGAAGTTTATTGAACATTTTTACATTGCTTACAGCATGCAACACTGGCCTTATTAGAACTACTGGCACCTCTGACTTCACTGACAGTAGCCAGTGTAGTCCACCCTCGCATGGACTGATTAATCAACTATGGTGCAATAAGCAAGACTCTCACTGTTCATCACTGTACAATGAGCACACTGGCACCTGAAGAAACACTTCCTCTTTCATATCTAACTGTACATACAGTTATCACTTAAACAGGATTTCTTCACATGAAGCCAAGTCTAAAACAAAGTCACTTTGCAGCACTAAAACTATTTTAGAAACTGTTCTCCTAGTGAAATCGTCTTTTACTGTCAGTGAAAAGGATGTAATACAGTCATTATAGAGCCCCTACCCTGCTCTCCTCTGATCCTCTACAATGCCAACTGATTTGTACTGTGCAGCTTTCTTTAGATCTTTGAAATACAATTTTCACCTTGCATTACCAGTCTCTTGTGAATTGATTACATTTTCTTTCACATCAGCTCACTTGTGACTGTGGAATGTAAACAGGAACACACCTTGTAATCAGTGACTTTAGCCCATATTATACACAGATAGATAAATAACCAGATGATTATGTCTAAAATAACTTGTCTGAAACTGAACGGCTCCCCTCCAATTTACATAAGGAGCCACAATAAAAGGTTCGCCCTTCTAAAGCAAAACAAGAAGTTCATTTCCTGGTACAAAAGACTAACATGGCCTTGAGTGTTTACATTTGTCAGCACCAACACTCCATACTGGTTCCGTGGTGCTTTTGTGTTGTCACTAGAACACCTGATAAAAACCTAAAAAAGTTTCAGTGGTAAGGATAGGATTTCTTAGAAGTTTATTTTGTATGAAATTTCACAAAAGTAGAATGGCCACATCAACCTGAAGATGACCAAGTAGGTTTATAGAGAGATGGAATTTTATGAAGATTAGTAGATAGAGCTAAAAAACCTGTTTACAAGCACACAAACCCTCCTCCAAATTATGTATATTACAAGGTGCACAAAGACACTCTGTATATTTAAAAAGGCAATGTAATGATTCAAGAACAGCTGGTTGATTTCTATTTATTTTTCTTTGGTTGATTTTTTTCATCACTTTATATAGAAACATATTAGGAACACTTGTGTGTGGAGGGAAAAAAAAATCCTACTTGTCTCAACCACTGAGTTTGATAAATAGACACATTAAATGGCAGCATGACTGTACCTTGAAGCCGTGCTATTATGGCATTAGAGAGAGGAGCAGGATCCAAAGAGAAGATTAGGAGACATTTCCTCTATCTAATTATAGGTAAATGTTTGTGGGATGTTTGTAAAGGTACTCCAGTTTCAACACTAGTGTTCCAGCTTTCAGTGCAAATACCTTAACTAGGCAAATGAGGTAGCTGGGACAGAAGACGGCTCACTCATATAAATCATAAGCAGAGTAAAGTCATCCAAGGCAACCAAATCCAGAAAGAGATATGATCAAAAGCTGCAGAAAATACTAAAATTCAAGACAGAATGTTTGTCTCTCAACTAAAGGCAGCAAAAATTGGTGACTGCTGGCGATTCCCGAGTTATTCCTAGACACCAAACACTCTGATATACATACGGAGTTTCAACACTTTTAAACATGTTACTCCCAGAGCCATAAAACTTCTATAGTAATACCACTACATCTCACCTCTTCCTCTACAAGAAACTGAATATAGCTCCAACCTCGTTAATGTGAGCTCCTGAAGCTTTCTGTTCTGAATTAGAATAAGTTCTACTCTTCAAGAAAAGATCAGTTAAAATAGAAAGTTTGTGTCCACTGACTAATCAGTTATATTTTGACAATTCTATATATAGATATGCCACTGTCTTCTGAAAATCAGCATACAGAACGCAGATTGAAGTAATGCAATCTGGTGACACTACACTACAACTTTATTCAACTTTGCAACAAGTCTTCTACATAATGAGCTAATTCATGTAACTCACTTCACAACACTGAAGTTATCAGACATAGAACCAGAATCCAAGAGAACCCAATTCTGCTCCAGTCCTTATTTGTCATCCTGGATCTAAGTTTTGTAACTACATGGAATGCCAGAGACAAGAAATTAACACAGCCATTGTTATTACCACAAAATCATCTTGCAATACCTGCTGCCTTGACAAGAACCAGCTATTTACAATCAATGTACACTACAAGATGGCCTAAAGAGATCTGCAGCGCACATCTGTATTTCCAGAGGGCTATAAAGCAGCAAACTATGCTATTTTTAATTAGATATCCAACTCAGGGCACTTACATTGTGAATGCATGACCACAAAACAGGGCCCTACCATTCTACTGACCATCCAAGGCTCGAATGTTATTAGAGACTGCACGAAAGCCAGATGGTAGCACTTAATTTTTCTGTGACTGTTAGAGACTCTTAAGTCTTTAAAAGTGCACTACGGAACCTTCACACTACATGTTATGAAATTTGCCAGCCAGCGTAAACAGTGCAAAATTTCCAAGTAGGTAACCCCAAGCAATGCCGTCCCAGCACCAGCTCTGACAGGAAGCGTGCCCTCGCCCTTTCCCACATGGTGCCAAGCCCCCCGTCCCCAAACGCTGTCTATCCACTGGTCCGCCACTTCATGTTCTTCCCAGCCCATGAGATCCCTCGCTCTTCGCCCCGGAAGGGGCCCGAACCAACCCGGCAGAGGCCGTGGGCCTGGCGCTCCCGGGCCGGCCGAGCAGCCCCGCGGCAAGGCAAGGGCCGGGGGTCGGCGGCCACAGCGCCGCGGGGCCGGGGCTCCCCGAGCACGAAGCGGAACGGGACGGGGGCGCTGCCGCGGGTGAACCGCGCGGGCGGCTCTGCCCCGGGCGGG
>VZRN01003245.1:1022814-1158169 GCA_013397935.1 Dasyornis broadbenti | reverse complement strand
AAAAAAAAAAAAAGGAAAAACCTATGATAGCAAAATCATTCCATCTAAGATGTGAGTAAAAGTTTGACATCACTGCAGATTTTTTGGTGATGTCACTGGTTTGTAACATTTTTTGACTGGACTATGTCAATATAGAGATATTCATGGGGGAATAATTATCAAACAAATTAGAATCAAACAAATTTCATCTCATTGTGCATTTCAAACCCCTCAGGGCCTGACTAAGGGATAGGCTAAGCTAACGTTTTTTCTACTGGCCTTTCATTGACAGCAGTAGAACTATTCAATTTGCTGTCACACAGAATTTGGATTAGTGCATATCCACAGCTATACCAATTTATTCTAGCTGTTGTCCAACCCATTATTTCAATGTCTGTTTACAAACTAATTTTATTTTTTGCAGACTTGTCCACAAAAACACAGAGCTGAACCAGCTACTGGAGTTTATGTGCACTGGGCCAGCTAAAGTAAGTATATGCCCACAGTTGAGGTAATTCACATCAATCCTGAGTTCTCACTTCATGGCTGTTTAGTTCTGGGAGCTGTCTGCCTTTGTAAGGAATCAATGCATTTCATGACATTGAGAATGTGGAAATTTTGAAGAAAAATCAGTTAATGCATTTATCTGTCTGTATACTGTAGCGGTATGGAACCTTTAAGAGCACAGACCACCGTATTTTCAGACTGTGAAAAAAACCTCAGTAGGACAATGTTCTGACTGAATCCTAAATGTTAGTGTTTTCAATACTCAACCAAACAAGTAGAAACTGAGACTATGCAGAGAACAGTTTGCAAAACAAGCCAGCCTATGCATCTGAGAATAAACCTCCAGTTGAAACAAAAATATGCGGCCACTAAGAAACCATCTCTCATTGCTGATATCACCACAAAACTTCATTTCTGGAAGATCCATCGAGATACCTCTGACCAGGATGCTCCAGTGTAATTTGGATCTGCACATGTTGTCCAACATGCTCTTTGCGTGGCTACTGATTGGAGGCTGCACTGGTGTGATTAACAGAACTCACATGGGGAACAAGTGGCACTGGACTGCTCACATCAAAGAGTAGCCAGTGGTACCCTGAGACAGAAGCCACTGGTGTATCTCTGGAATGCAGTCACTCTTCTTTCTGGGTCTCTGAACACCCTTACTTTTAAAATCAGTCTGATTAGAACTTTACAGCTTACTTTTGGCAGCATGTGAAAGAGCCTGTTGTCAAGCCTTTAAATTCAGATTGGTCAGCACAATTTTCTGAAAATTTGTACAGCATTTGATCTTTATGCTGTGCCATGTATGAGTTGCCTGCAGAGGACTACATTGCACTTACAGAAACTGCATTGCAACTGCCATGTTCCAGGTGGAACCTCAAATGTTTACAGACGAGACAACAAATCTTCCACAGTTCAGTGTATGAATACCTAAAATCTGGCCCTCTCCCACCACAGTGCAGGAAATCAAGTAGTAGCTCTGGAGCAAGTTAAGTGTGTGCCCATGACATACTGCAGCCATTCATTAAGCAAAGACTTTTAAAGTCACATGCAAAATATCGAAGAACATCAGCAAAGACCTCTAAGAACAAAAGAGTAAAACTATAGATGACATTTTACAGCCTTGACATATATAAAACACACTCAAGTAGCATATATTCTGCTAGATTGCGTGAAGAAACATTCTGTACTCCATCAATTACTAGCATTGGGTTAATCAAGTCTAGAATGAAGAACTCATCATAATTATACACATACGCAATTCAGATAGAACATACAGCAAATAAAATTACAAACATACATTGAATTAACATACTGTGCTGGTTTGGCTGGGATAGAGTGAATATTCTTCATAGTAGCTATTATGGGGCTGTAGTTTTGATTTGTGCTTGAAAAAGTGTTAGGATAGGAGAAAAGGCCTTGATGCTGTGTAAGCACTGCTTAGCAATAGTCTTTATTGCTAAGCAGTGCTTACACAGCATCAAGGCCTTTTCTCCTTCTCACCCCACCCCGCCACTGAGGGGGCTGGGGGTGCACAAGGAGGTGGGAGAAGACCCATCCAGGACAGCTGGCCCCAGCTGACTACAGGGACATATGGTGACATGCTCAGCACATAAAGCTGGTGGGAGGACAGGGGGATATTTGGAGTGGTGGCATTTGTCTTCCATAATAACTTAGGCAGAATGGTGCCCTGCTTTCCTGGAAGTATCTGAATACATGCCTGCAAATGGGAAGTGGTGAATAAATTCCTTGTTTTGTTTTGCTTGTGTGCGTGACTTTTGCCTTACCTATTAAACTGTCTTTATTTCAGCCCATGAGTTTTCTAACTTTTACTCTTCCAATTCTCTTCCCCATCCCACCAGGTGTTGTGAATGAGCACCAGTGTCGACTCACAGGGGGAGTGAATGAGCAGCTGTGTGGGGCTGAGTTACCAGCTGGGTTTAATCCATGATACATACTGAATGCAAAAACACATTTTAAAAAACAAGATCGATCTTTAAGTGAAAGAATTTTCTTCTTTCTGACTTCCACCATTATTTAACAGCATAGAGGCAATGACATACAGCAAATATGCTCAAACTGACATTAAGGTAAATTTAAAACAGTACAGGCAAAGCCCTCAGGAGGAATATCTGCAACAGATCCATGATCCTGGCTTCACTGTTTTTACAGTCTTAGCAGGAACTTGGTCTCTGTAGACAAAAAATGTTCATGACCATTTACATCCTGTCTCATTGATGTTGCTATTGCCCTGTTTATACCAACTCCTGTCTACTGCCAAACTTCACCTTTAGCTGTTGCCAGGCTTCTCTCAGACCTGTTCCCCTGTCTGAGCAGGCACTGGAGCCCTCACTGCCTGGCACTGCCACTGTTGCTGCCGTTGTGCCCAGCCCCACGCAGGTGATGCTCTGGGCTGAGCGCAGCCTGTCCCAGCGAGCAGGCAGTGAGGGGAGCACTCCCTGTGCTCTGTGCCACAGCACCAGAATTCTCTCCTCGAAGGCTGAGGTACTGGGTGGCAGCAGAGGGGCTGGAGTGGAATGGGAGCTGCCATTGCCCTTCCCATGCGCGAGGTGCAGGTGCCCCCAAGCGGCTCCTCAGCTGGGAACAGCACAACCCACTGGCACAGGAATGACTTTCTAAGTAACAGTCTTTACAGTATTCTTCTAATTAGGAGTATGAATATTATGTTGAGTCAATTAATTTTTCACAGTAGCCACTGAATCACAGCAGTATCCAATTGCACATTCAGTTTCTGCCTATGCATATGCTTCTCCTCCACTTTATAGCCTATTAGGCACCACAAATACAGACTGGGAAAAATTAAATGTTCTCACTTCAAAGCCCCTTTCCTGATCCTCTCTATTCATCGAATTTATTTTTGCAGCTATGTATAGACCTCACTGATGTTATAGTTCCAGATACAAGAATTTAAAATGTATCATGTTAAGAGACTTACGGTGGCAAATTATTGAATTATACTTCAATTTCAAAAGGCTCCAAAGATCCACATTAAGAAAGAAAACAAAACACAATATTATGGGCAAAGCTAGAAAACAGTAGTGGTTGTGAATTAGAATAGCAACTCAAAGTACACGTGAAAAGAATTATTGATGAAAGATACAACTGCCTTTTTTTTTAAGAATTCAACCTCTAACAAATTGCTAAGTACTTGTAACTCATGTCAGAGACTTCAAACAACTCGTTCGGTAGAAAAGAAGCACAAAAGGAGAAGTACAAAAATGTCACAAACAGTTGAATGTAGTCTTAACTTTCTCCTGCTTACTGTGAGAAAATCAGAAAGGATATGCTCAGCAGCATGTCAGATCCCATTTTCCACACTTTTTTTTACCTCTTTCGGCATTTCTGGACAACATACTTGTTAACTGTGCTTCTTCTTTGAAAATCTTTGCAAGGTTCCACAACTATACAAGGTTATGGATTATTAAAAACTGTAACAAGTGACACCACATTACAGTCCACTGAGAGAGAGAACCTTAGAACCATGAGTCCACAAAGTTTTTTATTAAAATAACACCAAGTTTAAGAAATCAATGCAGTGCAAAGAAAAATTAATGATTTACCATCCCTAAGTATGTAAACTGCATTCCAATCCTGACATGACTGATGTAATACAGAAACAGAAACACTGTATCCCGGAATGGCAAAGTTAAAGACTAGCATGCTGAGCAAGGAAGGTTCTTATTCTTTGCAAGAGTTCTTTCTTTACACTGTCTGGTACCAAGGCTGAAACACAAATAAGAAAGCAAGAAGTAAAAAAAAGACAAAACAAAAAGTATGCTAATACCACACTTTTACAATAGGTACTTCTATTCTTTCATTGTTCCTGCAATTCTGTTAATATTGAAAGTAACAAAAAGTAACTGAAACTACTTTCTTTTCATGTGGCACATCTATATTTTTCCCATTTATAATAATCATAAATTGAGGTCTATTGATAACAATGTTGTTACTGGTAGGTTTTTTTGCCTATTCATAGTCCAGAAAATTGGAAAGTTTGAGGAAACGGATTATTCAATAGTAAACAGGACCTAATCACCAGAACAAGTGTAATTATCTTACCTTTTGTTGTCACAAATTTAAGACCAAAAAATCTTGACCCTGGCCTCTGAGCAAGGGTCTCCAGCAAGCTATTTTGAAGGCCTACTTTATTTAGAAGCTTAATGAAGTTTCTACCACTAACATCAAAGCCTGCTAGAGAGCCCAAGAGGAACAATATAAAGAGGACTGCAGGACTGCAGTTTACTTAAGTGATCCCATTCTTTTTGTATCTGTATGCTATGCCCTTTACTCTTCCCTTTCCCATTATGCTAGAACTGTTAGCTCTGATTTTCCATCTTAAAAGATTTGGAATTTTAAAACATCTGTGTTGCATACACAACTTAGGTCCATTAAGTCAATTATAAAGATGAATACAGACATGATTAAATAATGTAATCTGCCAAAGTAGTCTGAAGGCTGCTACACAATACAAATTCATGTTTTATTTGTAGTTAATATTAAGCTATTAACATTTTATTTGTAGTTGATATTAAACTATTAACATTTTTCCTTGAACCCAACACAGGCAAGTTCATAATGCTGCTTTCAAAATATTAATGAAATAGAGGTAGGTATGTTTATTGATGTACTACTATGTCCACATTTGCATTTCCTTACCTCTGCCTTTGGGAGTGATTTCTGCCACCAAATCATCAACAGTAACATGCTCTAATCCTTTCTCTTTAATGACATCTGGGGAAGAAAAAGACCAATATTTTAAGTCTTTTAATCTATTCATTAGAAGACAAAACCTGTGCTGGTGATTAAGAGACAAAACCTGCCTACATAGTCGCTGTAGAATATGAAGTAACTCAGTACCTACTGCATTGTACAGTGGATTTTAGTCTCTCACTCATGCCATAGGTTTCAGGATGGGAACTTATCACTGCTGATGTCAGCTCATATTTTAAAAACCAACACTATAATGTTTTATCTCATCTGAGCATTACCAGATGTGCCTATCACTGCAGTGTCGGAAGACTTCACAAAGTTGGCTCACTTATCTCTTAAAACACATTATTTACAAAGTAGTAAGAAAGGTGCAACTGGAAAAGGACTTCGTAACATACAACAAGGAAGAGCACAGATGGTAAATCCTTTATATTCTTCCAATTGATTTAAAGATGATTTCTGTAGATACTTCAGCCAAGTCAAATAGTGTGTTAGAAAGAAAGGAATACATCTATAGCAAAATAAAGGCTATTATTAATACACAACAGCATTTAAACAATTGTTTACTTATAGCACCTTGTACACTACTGAAAAATTTAGAAGTGAAAGCTGAAAAGTAATCTGAATTCAGTAGCATGAACCTAAAGTATTGTTTAAACCTGAATGTTTTTAACTGTATGTCAGTTAGTACTGAGGATTGATTGTCCTCAAGACACTAAATATGTTTTCTGAACTGACTTCATATGAACTACCTGCAAACTCCTTTTCTTATCTGAATTAATTCCCTGAAATTCATCTGGATTGCTCAACTATTGGTCCTAATCCATAATGGCAAGAAGCTTTAGAATAAGGTACCAAAAACAAAAACCCCAAAACAAGAAACCCATATGAAACCCCCATCCCAACAAAAGAACGAAAAACAAACAAACTAAAAAAACCCCAGAATCCAACAAGCCCAGCCCCACTCCCCACAGATCACAGAATGTGTCAGGTTGAAAGGGACCACAGTGGCTCATCTGGTCCAACCTCCCTGTTCCAGCAGGGTTATCCCAGAGCACATGGCACAAGATTGCATCCAGATAGTTCTTGAATATCTCCAGTTAGGGAGACTCCACAACCTCTCTGGGCAATCTGTTCTAGTTCATGTCACCTTCAGAGTAAAGAAGTTCTTCCTTATGTTCAGGTGAAACGTCCTGAGTTTCTGGTCGTTGCCCCTTGTCCTATTGCTTGGCACCACCAAAAAGAGCCTGGATCCATCCTCTGACACCCTCCCTTCAGCTACTGATAGACATTGATGAGGTCACCTCCATCATCTCTTCTCATGGCTGAACAGGCCCAGCTCCCTCAGCCTTTCCTCATACAAGAGATGCTCCAATCTCTTATTGATCTTTGTCACCCTCTGCTGGAGCTGTTCCAGGAGCTCCATGTCCCTCTGTCCTTCCTTTTGGAGGTTATTAGGTTATTAACACAGACAAATTAACCTATATTTTTTCAGTCTCAGCAGTTCCAGTTACAATTCAAAATACTAATGTAAACCAAATAATTTTCCATAACTTTACAATAGCAGAGTATAAATGGTGCAGTTGAGAAGGCAGATAAACACTCCTCTCATTTTCTGTACTACTGACACGGGTAATCTTTGGCAGTTCCATTAGGCAGACAATGGCAAACATTAATCTTTTCAGGCTTCTGCAAATCAACATAAGAAAACAATTTAACACACTCAGCCCTACAATAAAAATACAACTTTGTAGGGGAATATTGAGTTTTCAGGCACAACAGACAAAAGCAGAATTTAAGCAAAAGCTCAAGGGATTTATTATTTGCTTTAAGAAAATTTCATCATGCAGCAATATTCCTGGATGCTTCAGTACTATTTATAACAGTTTCATACAATTTACAAGTCACTGAATTGCAGCAATGCCAAACACTTAACTCCAAGGTAAAGATTTGGGTATTCAGATATTCATCTGCTTGTTTTCTCTCCCCTAAGGAGATGACCTTAATTTCAATAATTGTATTCAGAAAGAGTATAAATGCATTTCTTTCTCTCCCATATGCAGATAATAAAGTTCTCCAAGTTCAAAGTTTCTAAGTTGCATACCACTGTAGTAGCTCAATTCTCCTTTATCTTTTTTCTTCTCCTGTAGAAAGGTATCTCTCTCAAAACAAAAAGCTGTATTGTCACAAATATTTAGGGAATCAATTCCTATACTTATCTGAGAAGCTTAATAAAGTTCAGATCAGAGTTCTTTGAAGACTTTTTTTGCCAAGATAGCAAGATGCTTTTTTGCCTGCAAACTCAGTTGCCCGGGATATTTCCTCTTGCCCAGGTCTTCTTTAAACTGGTAGTAAAGCCTTCATCTGAGACTTCTATTTGGCCAGAGTCTCAGTAAATTACAAAGGATATTAGTTATTTAACCACTGTTACCTTTGCAATGTGCCTTCAACTGATCCTTCCAGCCGCATTCAATTAACTTGGCTCTCAGCAACTCTTTAAGGCTGTTAAGACAATATACAACTTGTTAGAACAACAAACATTCCTGAGACCTTAAATATGCTCCAGCGTAAAAGTTAAGACTACAATTACTACCCAAGAACTCCCAGATCAGCAGCAGAAATGGCTGAACAGCAGGTGAATCCAAACCCAAATGAGTTCCAATTTCAGTTTACCATGTTGAACTATGAGGATCTGGTTTCTCAGGAGCTAAGTCACAGAATTGCTTCAGGCAGTGTTGATGCTGCAGGCACAGAAAATATTCAAGAAGCCCTTGAATTACTTGAACTGACTGAGTCCACTCTGGTAACAGATGTAGGTAGACTTCCAAAGTTGGAGTACTTCACCTGATACCAGGTCTTCCAAATAAGTAAAACCTTCCCACTCACTTTTCTGAAAGAATTCTGCACTATTCAACTGCAAGTTTCTCTCTCCATTTACATATTACCTCATTTTGGGTGAAAATGAAGGGATCCTATATCTTATCTTCCTAAGCACGGTTAGCTATGTAAGCTCAAGCAACAAGGATTCAGGCATTAACGGAGAAGACACAAAAATCAGCCACAATGAAACTCCATATATCAAACTGGAATATCAAACTACTCCATATATCAAAATGGAATATTGAAAACTAGCTAAAAAAGTGAAAATTAGTACTAAAACCAGAAGAAGATAAATGAAAGTAAGATATGATAAACAACTTTAATATCTTTTACCCTTTTTTCCATTAGCTAGCAAGCCTGTTTATCTTGTACTATCCTACATAACTCTACCAAAACCCTGTTTTTATGAATGAAAGGATTGCAGCAAGAGGCTGAACTGTGTAGGTCTAACCTCTTTTATTCAGTGAATTGTGTAGAGGGCAGATGAACTGGCGACAAAAAGCAGAGTAAGAATACAGGTGAAATTGGCTAGATATTTCTCAATTCAAGAAATCCAAGTGCTCTGCCTGTGATAATAGTACAGCTCTCATAAAGCCTGTTTATAAGACAGCTTTTGACATCCTGATAAAACCCTTCCTGTTCTTAAATCAGGATAGAATAGATCTCAATACCATTTCAAGAAATTGCTTGCTTTGCTGAAGCTCTGTGCCATCTCCAAAGGGCTGGTCACAATCAGGAAAGATGTAGATCAGAGACACCACATCAGGCTACAAAGGTTACACCACACACAAGGCTATGCCATGACCCAGGAAAAGAATTGTTTCTCATACAGGCCTTTAAAAATGAAGGAAATAGAGCTTTTGGTGCATGGTGCTTGCAGCACAGTGAAACAATGAGGAGGAAAATGTCATAAGCACTCTAGTGATATCTAAACACAATAGGCTAAAGAGACAAAAAAGTACAAAAATATTGTGCAATTTACTCGTTTGCCTTTATTAGGATCTCTACAATGACTTGCAGAAGTGCTGTTTTATGTATTCTACTGTGTATTGTTTTACCTAACAAGAGAAGAGCTAGAAATACAAGGAAAACTTAAAAGCAAAAATGAAAGTTTTGTTTCATTCTCCTTATCAGGCAATAACAAGATTTAACCTCAACAAATTGCATGGAATGATGATTCTTACATGAACCAAGGGCATTCCAACACAAAATACCTGAATAAAAGAAAGCTTTAGAGTTCATAAGCCAATTACTCCATCCTTTATTTCCCCAGCATCTCTTTTCAAGTGCAAAACTAAAATAAAACTGTTCAAAAGGCATTTTTAAAACAGTTTTATACAATACTTAAGACTTTCATGTGCAGGCATTTAAAGAATTTAGAGCTGAGTTTACTTTATCTTTACTTCTAGGTGTAGTTCATGTTTTACGTATTTAAAGTCTTTTAGCAGCATGGAATAGGAAATCAACTTACCGTTCTCGCTCTCCTGTTTCTATTAGCTTTTGGTTAATGGTTGCTCTCATCTGGGCATCTTTATTCATTTTGGAAATCTAGGCTTTCCACAAACCTACACAGAGCAAAGGAGAGTTTCGACAAGTGCTGGTGTTGCACAACAAAAAGTCACTAGAACAGAACAGCATGCAGTGTTCTCTCCACTGACACAGCGCCGCAGTTCATGACCGGAGCACCAGTGTGTGACCGGCTCAGCGGCACCCACCCGGCTGCCCGAGCGCTGGGGCAGCGGCAGCTCACCGGGCCGCCTGGGCGGCCGCGGCCCACCCTCACCGAGCGCAGCCTCTCCGCAGCCCGGCCCTCCCGCCCAGCGCCTCCGATGCTTGGCCCGCCCAGCAGCGCCCCGGAGGCGAGGGAGCGGCACAAGCAAGGCCCGGCCCGGTTCGCTCCAGCTCGCTCCCGGCTCACCAGCCCGCCGCAGCCCCGCCGGTCCGTGCAGCAGGAGGCGGAGCCGCCTCCAGGACGCGCCGCGCGGCGCCCACCCCGCCGCTCCTGGGCGCGGATACCGCCGGGAAACGTAGTCCGGTCTCGGCGACTACAGCTCCCGGCGCGCCCCAGGCCCACGGGTGCACCCGGACCCGGACTACAGCTCCCAGCATGCGTCACGGCGGCCGGGCGCCCGCACACCGTCTTCCCGTGGTGCTCCGTGGCCGCTGCCGCGCGTTCCCTGAAGGCCCGCGGAGTTGCCGGCGCTTCCCGAAGTTTTCCCGGAGCTGCGGGATGGCGGGCACCGCCCACTGTTCCCTGCAGGCCAAGCGCCTGCTCCTGGACCCCAGGTTCGAGGGATACAAGCTGTCGCTGGAGCCGCTGGCCTGCTACCAGCTGGGGCTGGACGCAGGTGAGAAGCGGGCGCGGCGCGGGGCTGATCTTGCCGGGCATCCCTTGGGCAGCGCGGAGGGACGGACCGTCGTCCCCTCGCGATGCTCCGCGCCCGGGCAGCGGCCCTCGGGGCAGGGTGCCCCGAGCTGGGGACAGCCTGGCCCGCAGCACCGGGAATCCCGCGCCTCTCGAACAGCCCGGTTTTCAGAGACCGAGCGCTTCGTCTCGGCTGTTCTCGTTGTAATTGGCTGCAATTGGTCAGGGGCGTCTGTCGTCCGCTCCCGTAGGTGGCTTCATGGTGAACCGAGGTGTCGGACTGTTGTCAGATCTCTGCTTTGTAGTTGTCTGCCCCTGGGAATTTGGACTTAGTTCCTAAATGAGTAAGAAAACCTGTGCCCTAAATCTGATCTTGCTTGTGCGGGAGAGGTGAGGCCCGATGACCAGCTGAGGTAGTTCAGAGTAGAGTGTGCATGGAGTACATGCGACTTAGAGAAATACACATGAGGTTAGTATCTTAGACTAGCAGATTAGCTATTTTTCTTTCTTACTCTGTCCACAGTTCAGAGCTGGATCTTCAGGCCATGCATTCCATGCCCTGTTTTCTCTGCCAAGCATCATTAATATTTGAGATTCTGGTCCATTAACAGGCTAATTCACTGAGGAGTGCATTAGCACAAAGTCCTGTTGGATATGTACCTACAATCTTAGGCACGCCTTGAAATCTCTCAGCACTCTGTATTTACTGATTTGTGAAATTCAGATCTTTTTGTAAGGTTGATGAATCAGTTTGTTGGTTTGGTTTTTTTTTTTTTTGGTTTTTTTTTGTTGTTTTTTTTAATAAAGCTGAGGCAGTAAAACACAATTCGTGTGGACTAATCTCTGTCTCTATATATTTGTAAAATGATATAACTGTCTACAGAGTTACCCATTATATGTTACTTTAGTTTTGTGTAGAATACATTGCATTCATAGTAGATCAAAGGTATGTTTGCCATGCCGAATTGTCAGCAGTAAGATGGAAGTTGTAGGTAAATTTTGTATTGAAGGGCAAGTGAATGAGACTATCATTGTAGTGTATCTATGGTAGGACTGGAGAATTTGATGAGAGTAACATTTTTTATTGCAAGACTGCTTTAGGTGTCACCTTTCAAAAGAGAGTCCAAGTGTAGGTGAGTGAGTGCGTGTTAGGAGAGTGCTACAGTTGTGTCAGAGATGGCAACAGTGTAGCATAGCTGCAGCCACTTAGTTTGTCGCTTACTTGTTCTGCTTGTCGTCAGGCAACCTTTGTGGTTCTTGGACAGTCAGTTCTGCACCTGTTCTAAATAGATGACAATTACAGATTTTCATTAAAATACATGAACAATGGAGTTGCTAATGGACAGATGGGTCTGCTCAGTTCTTGTCCATTCAGATATTTTACGTAACAGTTACGGTAACTTGTGTAATGGAGGATTGGTGTGTGTGACTGTGTTCATTTCTTTCCTCACTTACCACAGCAGAAAGACCCTGACTCATTTCAGTCTACCTTACTCAGCTGTCCTACGGAGTCACTAACACTAACTCATTCTGTTTGCTATGCTCATACATAGATATAGATACTGGTCCTTTGGAGAGTGGAAAGCTTTTATTATTGTTGTAGTGGTTTGGAATTTATAACAGAAAACATATCAGGCCTTATATCTGTCATCCAGATGATTTGTTTTCAGCCTGCTCTTAGGCCATACAGCTGTTTCTTTCTCCTTACTGGTTTTATCTCGCTTCCTTCAAGGCAGTTTCCTCACAGTGCAGAGGTGTTCTGTATCTGACTTTTGCATTTCCCTGTGTCAGTGGTCTACACATGCCATAGATTGAGGGTGTCCTTCCAAAACTTGATTTTTGTGTTGTACAGGAGTAATGAGTTGAATTGTAGACACTGTGGATGATGTGTAGGCTGTGGCTTTTCCAAATTACTGCGTGGGAGAAGAAACTAAGACTGTGTGAGAAGGCCAAGAACTTCTGCTTTCCAGCACACTTGTGTGCAGATTCAAAGCCTCTGGAACATGAAGAACTTGGTTTTTTGTGGGTTATTGAATTAATATTTGTCACTATGTGAAGAATTTTATTTTATTTTCTCAAAGTGGTATAGTGATAGTGGAAAAGTGGGATAGTGGGATAGTGAGTGCAATAGCTGAAAAAAATGTCAGATGTTTGAGAATACTATCAGCATGATTATTTCTGATTTTATTCACAACTGTTTACAAAAATATCGTAGTAGAATCTGGAAGATTAATGTTAAAAGACTGTTGAATTTTTTGTTTTACAGAAAAATATTTAATGAATGTTTGTCTCAAATGACCTGAGATTTGTAGTTCTGCCTGTGTGGCATTGCAAATCTTGTGGCAGTAAGATGAGCATGTGAGTTTTAGAGTACTTGGAATATGTGACAATAAATAGAAACAGGTGCTCATTCTTAAGTAGAACTGAGTTTTAACTCAGCTGTAGTTGGAGTATTCATGCAGTGTTATTACAAATGTGCATAGTGAACTTTGGAGTATCAATCTTCTCTCAATATTTTAATCTGTGTTTTTATATTTATCTATTTTTATGAATTTCACTGCTAACTGTAAAATAAAATGACCAAAATTATTGCCCCGTGGAATTGATGCAGGCTTCCGCCACTGGAGCTGGTGAATAGCAGCACATGGTGTTGTGTGTCAACTTGTGGTGGTGTTATCATGCTCCTGAGGACTACAGTGAGCTTAATTTTCTGACCATCATGTAAAACTTAGTGTTCAGATCTAATAAGCCTTCAGCTGTTTGACTGTGGTTGCCAGGAATTTGCTGTGGTCAGATATGCAACTGACAAAGAAATAAATTTTAATAAAATAATGTATTTATTAGATCTGTAGTATAAGGTGATTTTCTAATAAATTTCTTAAAATGTATGGTCACAGTGAAGAAGAGTGAGGAAGTACGATACCTTCCCTTTCCTTTTAAATACTATGATTTGCATGTTCTTCTTTTATTTCTTCCTTACTCCTACTCATTCTGTCCTAGTTAATTCTAAACTCTCACAGTCATTTGTTTTCTCATCTCTTATCCTGGTAATATATTTCAACCAGGAATTAGTCCTACATTATTATGCCTTAATTCCTAGCTCTTCATTGTAAATTTTGTCTGTCTTTCTCCTTACTTTTTTTAGTTTGCTTTTGTAACTTATTTTCGAATGTGTTCTTTGCATTGAATTTTGTAATGCCTTTTTTTAGAGCACTGAACTTTTAGGAGGGACAAAAGAGCATCTTGTTCGTGATTATCTCTTCTGCCCTAATCTGATCTCAGCAGAGTCCACAACAGAGATTGTGGGGCAAACCCTTGTCTCCAACAAGGAACATGTCCAAGTTGCACAACATTTTTAAAGGATTGAGACCTTTGCTGTTTACTGAATTTATTCAGATGTGGACGTCCCTGATGCCTTCCCTCTCTATCTTGTCTGTTTGGCAGGACCATTGTACATATGATGTAGTAGTGGATGCTTTTTAACACAGCTACAGCTGGAAGGCAGAGCAAACTTTCACGCAGACGTGGAGCTCCTGTTGCAAGCCAGGAGAATATGCAGAGAATGCATTCCTTTCATCACGTGCATTTATGAGTTTTTTTGAAAAATGGTGGTAATGCATCCTGTGTAGAAGGTCTGTACTTCAATGAAAGTTGCCCAGTAACAGTGCTACATGGAAAACGTATGTTTGTGGCTTTTTATGGAGCAAAAGGCACAGTTTCAAACATTTACAGAGATTTTCATTTGCATTTTTCATTTACATTTGAAAAATTAAATACAAAAAAAAGGCTTTAAAGTAATGTATGAAAAATAGTAAGAAATTGTGAGCTTTTTCAGACATTTGCAGCTGTAGTTCATAAAAGTTTAGGTCTCAGGCACAAGTTTACTCAACAACAACAATAAGATGATGCTGCCTTTAACAACAAAAACATATTTTTTGTAATTAAAAGAAAAAGCACTAAAGTAGGGTTAGAAGGTTCTTTGAATGCTGATACTAGAAAATAAAGTATCTCTTCCACTAGTAGATCAGTGAATCTGAAATACAAAATTGCTTCCACTGGGTGGCATTGCAAAACAAGACATGACATACAAGCATATAATATTTGATGCCACAAAATATGCTGGTATAATTATTTTGCATATTTTGCAGTTTTGTAAAGGTGCTTTAGCGTATTCAGGAAAACATGTGAAAATGCAGTGGCTGTTTGCATGTTGTTCCTCACTCTTTTTTTTCCTCTACCTTTCATTTTTCTTTCCCCTAGTTCTACTTCATAGTGTTTGATGGCAGATGTAAGGCTTCTCTATTCATTTAAAGTATAAGCTCCTTGATAGTGTTCTTTATTCAGAGGAGGTTGTCTTTTTTTGCAGTGCAGACTAATAATTATTATAATATCCAGCTAGGGTTCTTATAATAAGACTTAGATTAGGGATATGTTACTACTTCTATTTATTCTTATAAATTACTTTGTATTTAGTGCTTTTGCTTTAAAGGCATTGTGAGTGAAAATCTTTCCTTGAATTATGCTTAAACTATTTTGAGTAAAATTACTCTTTTTAATCATGGAACTAGTAGAGACAAATACAATTCTAGAAAAGTAGCCGTTTTCTTTGTACCAGTCCAAAATATACCTACTAACTAGGGTTGTTGAGAAATATTATTGAAAGCTGAGATTTAATTTATACATTCTGTATATTTGCTTTCTTTTCTGATATGAATGACAGTGTAGTCAATGTTTCTGGGTTTTAGTGATGCAGGTGTATTAGAAATTTGAAAGAGACCACGTATCATTCTGTTGAATAGCTGCCATTGACTGCTGCTTCTTAATTGAACCCAAACAGACTCGTGAACCCATTGAGACTAGTGAATTTGTCCGATTCTTAAAAATCACATTAAAAAAACCCAAAACCAAAAAAACCCCCCAAAAAGCAAACAAATCCCCCCCCAAAAACAACCAAAGAAAAAACCAAAAACAAACAAAAAAAAACCCCAAACAAACAAACCCCACCTACCAAATGCCCCCCAAATAAAAACCCTAAAACAAGACAATGAATCAGAAAAAAATCCTGACTGAACAACCAAATAAAAACTTACAAAAATGTGTAACTGTGAAACTAAATAAGGTGATGATCTGATTGAATTATTTTTTCTTCTCCATTTATATTAACCTGTCTTTCTCTGAACGTACTTTATTAGAAGTCTTAGTTTCTTTTCTCTTTAGTCTTTTATTTTCTTGCACTCAGCTCTATCAGTTTTCTCCTTTTTTTCAAAGGACCATCAAGAAACCTTGAATCTTGAAGGCTGTAGAAAGGAAGCAATTAATTTCACCCTAGTGTAGAACCTCCTATAAACTGTCTGAGCACATGGTATGTGATAGCAGATGGCAGTTATGCACTGATTTCACTTGATCACAGTATGGATTTCAATTAATGGAGAATGGAATAGATTCTTTAATTGCTTCATCTTGGCAGAGCTACACATATGCATGATACATTCTAAAAGCAGTTTGTAACCTCATTTGGAGTGTTTCATGACAGGACAGTACACTTTTGCTAGATTTCCTGGTTTAAAATCACCTATGAATTGTATAGTTTCTGACTTCTGTTTATGTGGAATTAGTTACATATTGCAATAATACATGGGATTTAGAGCTCCTATTCCTGACCCCCTTTATTGTTCAGGGCTTATCAGAAGTACAGTCTAGAAAACTCAAGGATAGAGAATTCATGTTCTTCCAGATTTTATAAAGTTTATCACCTTGCAATCAGCTAATCAATAGTTTATTTTTCCAAGAATTTTCATGAAAAGTTATACATTTACTTTAGGAATCATCTAGTTTGGAGTATTTTTACTGTTTGTTTTAATTACAGTTCTGACAGGAGCAACATGATTAAGGGAGTGGAGAGGAAAAAGCAGAGAAAGGAAGCTTTACCATTTTATGGTTTTTGTGCTAAAAAATCTTTACATCTTTCTACATGTATTCTAATTCCATAACATCACCTATATAGAAAGTAGATGATATGTGCTTGGTTTCACTGAAAATAATTATCCTGGATTAAATTTGGTTTGGTCTTTAATTGTTTACAGAATATTCATGTCATCTAATGTTGGGAAAAATATCTCTGTGATAAAGGTTGGTTATACAAACAGCTTTAAAATGCATTTTCAAATTTTTTTTTTTTACAGCATTATTTATGATAAAATATTCTAATTAGTTAAAGTAGAAGTTGGAATGGGTAGCAATCCTTGCCATTAAGACAGGTGTATTTTCTTCTCACTCCTTTGTTGATATTCTAGCTTGTTTTGAAGAGTCACAGCTTGTGGAACAGTAATTTTTTAATTGCAGAGGTACGGAAATCCCTCCTGTGTTGTGAATATGAATAATGATTTGACCTGGGTGGAATTAAAACTCCTAGTTTGCAAATATCAACAGTGATTAGGAGATAATTGCTAATTATGCTGTCATTTTGCAAGCATTTTGTATAGTATGACTGGATTTTTTATTAATCAGGCAGTATAATCTCACATCGTTTCCTTAAGCCACTTTTATGTTAATAACCAGTGTCTCTAATGGGGTCTGTTCTGAGCCATTTAGTGACTGTCTGATTGTTGAGTTTGTGATAGCTGTGCAGTGGCACTGATGGTACTGCCAAATGAGCTGCTCTTTGCAGGAATTAGTGTTCTGACAGAGTGAACCACTGCTGCTGCAGTAGCATTTAAGTAGATGCTAAAGAAGAGTAAGATATCTGAGTGCTGCTGAATAGAGTTGTGAATGGTCCCTCTTATGGGGAGGGATGGAAGTGAAATACTGGAAATAGATTTGCTCAGTTCCTGTGCAGAAAAGGCAAGAAAATAGAAGTTGAAAAGTTAGGAACTAAAATGACTATGAACTGACTATGAGATGGTTTATCCTTGAGGTGCTTTCCCCATACACAGCTTTAGTGCTAATCGTCATGGACTGACAGAGTTTACTTGTAACTTTCTAAAGGATTTTTCTTGTACAAAGTTCAAGATAAATTCTCTGCAGGAAATCTAAGAATCCTGGTATGACTGTACTGGAGAATGAAATGGAGTTCTGATCTGTCTGAGACCATTTACGTAAGGATGGACTAGACCTCTGCTAATGTATTTTGAGATGTTTGGACTACAGCTGCTTCATCTCTGTATAGATATGGAATAGGAAGAAAAAAGCTGAACATAATTTAAATAAAAACCTGGTTAGTCTTTGACAGATAATCCAGTTCTGATTACTGGTAGTTGAGTAGATGTTTTCTATTTGGAAAAGTCTTGCTCAAGTGGGTGACTGTAGGTAGCATGCTTCTTGCCTTGAAGAAGGTACTATTTTAGTGAACAGCCGTTCTTTGCAGCTGCTTTCAAATAGAAAGTCTTAGTCTGAAATTTTGATGGTATCTTGGACATTTCTGAAAATTTCAGCCTCAGTGAGAGTGCTAAGAACATGGCAGGGGTTGCTTGGTTGGTTTTGATTTTTGTTGTTATTTTTGTTTTGTAATTTTGGTTTTGTTTTTTTTGTAATTACCTTGAACTGATTCTGCTTTGTACTATTTTAATCTTTCACCTTGCAAGTGTTGATAGATTAGTTCAAAATTTAAGACTATGGAATCCATGTAGTTGTGTGGAATGTTTCTTTTGCCTGCTGTTTTCCTAGAGTTACTATAGAACAGACTTTTTGTCCCTTACTGTAATACAAAGTAGGTTTTACGTTGGTGTTGCATGTGTGTTTCATCTTGTGAGGGTTATTGATAAATTGGACCTCAACATATGCTGGTGAGAGGGTGGAGGTGTATTGTGTTTGCCTGGCAAGGTTTTGGTAGCAGGGAAGCTACAAGGGAAGGCTTCTGTGAGAAGCTGCTGGAAGCTTCCCCAATGTTCAACAGAACGAATCCCAGCTGGCTTTGAAATGGATCCAGTGCTGGCCAAGGCGGAGCCCATCAGCCATGGTGGTAGCACTTCTGGGGTAATACATTGGAGAAGGATAAAAAGTTGCTGCACAAGAACTGCAGCCAGAGAGAGGAGTGAGACTGTATGAGAGAAACCACTCTGCAGGTGCCAAGGTCAGTGAGGAAGGAGGAGTGGGAGGAAGTGCTCTCAGTGCCAGAGCAGAGTCCCCTGCAGCCTGTGGTGAACACCATGGGGAGACAGGTTGTTCCTCTGCAGCCCATGGAAGCCCATGGGGGAGCAGAGATCCTCCTGTAGCCTGTGAAGGACCCCATGCTGGAGCAGGTGGATGCACCTGACTGAGGCTGGGATGCCATAGAAAGCTGATGCTCCTGGTAGGACCTATGAACTCATGGGGTGAGGAGTCCACACCAGAGCAGGTTTGCTGGCAGGACTTGTGAGCCCACTGAGCACCCACCCTGGTACAGTCTTTCCTGAAGGACTGTGACCTGTGGAAGGGAGCCACTCTGGAGCAGTTTGTGAAGAACTGCAGCTTGTGGGAAGGACTCACCGTAGAGAAGTTTGTGAAGAATTGTCTCCTGTGGAAAGGACTCCATGCTGGAGCAGGGGAAGAGAATGAGGAGGAAGGAGAAGCAGAGAGGTGTGATGAACTGACCACAACCTCCACTCCCTGTCGCCTGTGCCACGGGAGGGGGAAGGAGGGAGAGACCAGCTGGAGTGAAGTTGAGCCCAGGAAGAAGGGAGAGTTGAGGGATGTGTTTTAAGATTCAGGTTTATTTCTCATTACCCTGGTCTGACTGGCCGTAAAGTAAACTAATTTCCCCAGACTGAGTCTGTTTTGCCTCTGACAGTAATTTGTGAGCACTCTCTCCCTGTGCTCATCCTCACTCATGAGCCTTGTTTTCTCTCCCCTGTTCAGCTGAGAAGGGAAGTGATAGAGTGGCTTTAGTGGACATCTGGCATCCAGCCAGGGCAAACCCACCACAACAGGCCATTGTAAATGGTAATAGTGATGACATAATCAAAGCAAATGACTGTAGTGGCCTTTAGGGTTAATGACTTGCTTTCCAAGTTTATGGTAAAACTTTAAACTATGTACACATAATGTATTTTTCTTCAAATAAAGCAGACCTGTGGAATGAAAATGGAAGAATTATTTTTAAATTATTAGTTTGGATTTTAAATTACTAAATTATAAGTAAATAATTGTTAAAATAATTTTTTTTCTTTTTCTTCCAGCTGTAGCAGAAGTGCAGCTTCGTGATGATCAATATACCCTTGACCACATGCGTGCTTTTGGCATGTATAATTATCTTCACCTTGATTCCTGGTACCAGGATAATGTCTACTATGTTGATCAGTTTGGAAGGGTTATGAATCTGTCAGTGACTCTGGTAAGAATAACTTTTTTTTTTTTAAATCATTGAATTGGAAAAGGTGGGGGCAGATGAGGTAGAAAATATTGCAAGTAGGATGCAAATGCAAAAACTGGGGGAAGCTGTTGCCAGGAAGACAGGTCGGTCAACAAAAATGCATTTCACCAGGAAGAATGTAAGGATTTTAAGTGAGGTTTCTGACTTCCTTTTTGTTAGTAGTATTGCATTAGTGTTGCAAAAGTGTGTGACATCCCACCCTTAAGAGGACAGGAGCACACAGGATTTGAAGATGGTTGTGATCAAAAGGAACAAAAGCCGGAGGGTTCACAAAAGCTTGCAGAGTTATTTTAGTGAATTACACACTTGGCATGGAAATCAGAGTGTTTGTCCCTGAGTTTCTTGTATGAACACACAGCAATGGGGTGATGAGATGTCCAGGGTCCTGGAGGTGCTGCCTGGGCTTGGTGGGGGTACCTTTTCATAGGGTTGGTTTCTCTGCTTGGAAAATTAGTGACGCACTCTATATACAAATTAATTATCATGTGCAGTTTGTTCTTCCAGACCTTTCTGGAAATGGGTTGGAGGGCCTAGGGGGTCTCTGGTGGTCTTGATCTTCCCTGCCTAGTCCATGTCCACTTCTCCACATCATTCCTATATGTGTGCTGTACTGTGATGTGCTTATCTCTAGGAGACAGAGCAAGGACATTTGTCCCAGAAAAGTGCTGTCCTACCTCTCTATGGCCCCCTTCTCCAGGCACATCCTGTTCTTTCTCACAGTGTGTTATTACCAACAATCCTTGGTTGAGTCCATGGCCTATGGCTATCACTGTTGAAGACATACACATTAGCTCCTTTTCTTTTAGGCTTTTACATAGTGTTATATCTGCTTCCATTCTGGGGAAGATGGACATAATGACAAGATGAAGAAAAGGGTAGACACTTCTTTTCTAGTTGCTGTCTCTTTCTCTCCATCATTACTTGATGTTTGTTTGCTAGCTTGAAAACCCAATAATTGTATTTATGTTAGAATTAGAAATGCATAATCTAGACATCATTTGTTGGAAGCAAAAATATGATGGTGGCCCTGAGGAAACTTGAAATAGTGTAAGCAAGCTAGGCTAAGTGTAGAATTTCTGGTTTTATACTGGTGATCCTAAGTAGCCAAACTCTGTATTTCTTTTGAGCCATTTTAATGCATGGATGCTTTAGTTTCCTTTACAAAACAATACTTCATTCCAGAGGGATAAGGACATGGCTCTATGGTGTCTGTGTGCCTGGCAATTGTATAGTTGTAGTGCTTGGGCATTAAGGAAGAAAAGACTGTGTGAAAAGGAAAATACCCATTGTCATGCTACCAGAGAATTTAACTTCTAACCCTGTCAGACAAAAGAAAACACAGGGTGATGTGTGAGTTTTCAAGAGCATGTGGCTTAGTCTGTGCAAGGTTGTGGGGACAGAAATTACTAGGTCAGGACTAAGAAAAGTTCTGAAATGGTAGTTGTAGATTTTCAGGAAATACAGATTTCCAGAGGATGACAGGCTGAGAACTGAAGCTGTAAAATAGTTCTTTGCTTTTCATAGTATACAGCAGTTGGAGCCTTTGGCAGACTCTTACTGTGACAGAATAATCTTCTAGGACTTCTTCCAAAACTTCTGAGATCATTTGGATTCCTAGTAGGAACATCTAAAAGAAAGCTTTCTGTGAACAGTGGCTTGTCACAATCTCATTTTTTGTTTTATCCTTGAGGTTGGTTAACCTTGGCTTGCTGCTGGACACCCACGCAGAACACTCTCACTCTCCCTGTTCAACAAGATGGGAAGAAAATAAGACAGAAAAGCTTGTGGATGAGAATAAAACCAGGGGATCACATACTAATTCCCATGATGGGAAAAACAGACTTGACTTTGGGGAAAATTATTTAATGTATTGCCATTTAGAACTAGTGTAGAATGATGAGAAAGCAGGTCACACAAAGCTTGTACCAGGAATTTGCTCCATTGTGTGCTTTTCTGTGGGCAGCAGTGTGGATATCTGTCCTCTATGGGCTTCAGGGGATACCCTGCTTTTCCATGGTTTTCTCCAAGGGCAGCAAGCAAACCTCTGTTCCACACCACTCTCTTCACTGACAAGCTCAGCTGTCTCCAATGGTGAGTCCAGTGGAGCTGGCAGGAAGAGGCTGTGTGTGGTGGTTTGACCCTGACCAAATGCCAGGTACCCACAAATTAACAAACACAGAGGGCTCATGAGTTGAGATAAGAAACCAAGAGAAGACGCACTCAGGGTAAAACAGGACTAACTTAAGTTCCAAGGTGATTTATTGCTAAGAGTCAGAGAAGTAAATGAGAAGTAAAATAAAACCTTCAAAGACACCATTTCTCCACTCCCCCCACCCCTTCCCAGCAGCTGCACAGGGCATGGGGAAGGGGCGGGGGGCCCCCATGGGCATGGCAGATAGGTCAGTTCATCACTGAGATCTTCTTCCACTGCTCGGGGGAGAGGAGTCTTGTCCTCTGCATAGCCATGGGTCTCAAATGCAGCAGCCCGCCTGAACCTCCAGCAATGTGAGCTGCCCCCACGGGCAAACAGTCTTCCCAAAACTGCTGTGGAGTGGGGTCACTCGTCCACGGGGTACAGACCTCCGAGGCCAGGCTGTTCCATCTCAGGAGCAAGGCTTTTTCTCTCTACTGGGACTCCTGCTGGACCACAGTCTCTCTCTCAGGCACCCACTCACTCCAGTGTAGGGCAGTCAGTCCAATCTCGGGTGCAAGGCCTGTTTCTCCACTGGGATTCCCGCTGCACCACGGCCTCCTCCAGGCACCCACTCTCCCCAGCATGGGGCACCTCCCCACAGGCTGCGAGTGGATCTCAGCATCCCCTGTGGTTTCCATGGGCTGCAGGGCCACAACCTACTTCACCATGGTTATCACCATGGCCTACAGAGGAATCTCAGCTCTGGTGCCTGGAGCTTCCCCTCCCCCTCCTTCTCCACTGACCTTGGTCTCTCCATGTTGTTTTCCCTCACATATTCTCACCTCCTCCTCCTCCTCTGGCTAAAAAGAAGTGTGTGCACCCATCATTTTGATGTCTTCTTAAATATGTTTTCACAGGGGTGTAACCAACATCTCTAATTGGCCCAGCCTTGGCCACCCACATGTCCATCATCTTCAGAGCCATCAAAGATGGCTCTGCTGGACATGGTGAAGGCTTTGAGAAGCTTCACACAGGAGCCATCTTTGTGCCCCGCCCCTCCCCCCCCACTAGCAAAAACTGGGCCAAGCGAAACCAGCACGCTGTGTGTGCACGTGGCAGCCCTGGCCCCTCCTCACTAAGGCCACCCCTGCAGATCCCCTCTGCCTGCACAACACAGACACCCCATACATTCCTCTATTAAGAGGAATGTGTGTAAATGTGTTTCTTAGCAGATAAAGGATTTTAGAACAGGCTATAAATTGACCTAAGAAACCTTCCCTAGGGCCTATTCAAAGATAATGGCATTTGGTTAATATCTGGTCACAAGTTTCAGTTCCACCTGAAGTGGGAAATAAAGCTGATTAAACTATGAAATAAATAGGCACCATCTTGTGTCCTAATGCATGATACAGAGCAGTTTTACAAAGGAAACATTTGCATATGTATAGAAAGGAATGGGTGTTCAGAAACATCAACAAGGTGTCTCATTACAAATGTGCCCGACCGTATTTTAGTCAAATGTATATTGAAAATAAGATTGGTTTTGGCCAAGTGCAGCTTACAATTAAAATTAATGACAGTCTTCTTTAAAATAGAAGATGGAACAGGTTAACATGTTCATTCTAAAATCAGACTGAAAGAACACACAGGCTTTCTAGCACATCATTATTTCTAGTTTTATTTCTTATTTTCGTTGCAACTTTGATTCTAATATGACAGTGTGTTGGTTATCCATATATTATGAATTATCCTTGCAACTTAGGTGTTTAAAAAGATGTCATCTCTGGAAAAAAAAAAAGGTGCATATAACACCTTGCCACTTGGTCAAAATCACACGTAATTGAAAAAAGAACAGTGATCAACACAAGCAGTTGTTCTGTGTTGATGGATGAGTATTCAGGTGCGGGTTTTATACCGAGTTGAGGAAATTGTTACTCTGACTTGGCTGGAAATACTGTGTAATAGCTTTAACATTCTTCTTTTACAGCTGTTGGAATTTTTTCATTCAATACGCTAGCAGCAATTGATACTTTGCTGTAAACACCCAGTGGGTAGGGTAGTGACGGGATTACTGAGTTGGGATTTTTTAATTGGTCTTTTTTTTGCATCTGACTCAACTTTGTTGATTGCTTGGTGTTTATAGTATTCAAACTGGAAAACATTCAATATAGTTTTAGTATATGTTTATAGTATTCAAGCTGGAAAACATTCAAAGTTTTCTCCTTCAGCAGTTGGACTCGGTTTCTTGACCTTAAGCTCATCTTGCAAAGACAGCTTTGTTTCTTTTTATGCTCAAATAATCAAATTGAGAAATTGTGGTAATAGGAGCTCTTCTCATACTTAATTAAAATCCTTAATGGTGTCTATATTTTCATATTTTTAATTTCTGATAAAAATTAGCTATGGAATACTGTTTCTGTAAGCTTTCAGTTAACTTCAATTCAGAACAACTGAAGTAAAGTGGCACCAGACACAATGTGGGAATTCTGTTTGAAACAAGTCAGAATAAGGAAGCAGATAGAGAACCACAAAATCTTTCATTGTTGTATTTCAGGGGTTTAAGTACTTGTCTGTTATTCAGAATGCTGGGTAAGGACATTTTTTTACAGTTAGAGATGTGTCAAATGCCTAGGTATTTTGATTTTTCATAAAAACATGGTCTTGTATTTGTTATTGCTACTTTGTGGGAATTAACGTATGATTTATAACTTTTTTTTTCCCTTTTCTCATTTCCTCAGAAAATTAATTTTTATTTTAAATCTTTTGTAAAATATCTCATGTTTGTACAGTATCATTGTTTAACCCCAGCTGACAACTAAGTATGATGCAGCTGCTTGCTCACTGCCCTTCCTCCATCCCCAGTAGGATGGGAAGGAGAACCAGAGAAAGGTAAAACCCCCAGGTTGAGATAAGAATAGTTTAACAATTTATATAAAGTAAAATGTAATAATAACAACAAAAATAATGATAATGAAAAGAGAAATAAAACCCAAGGAAAAACAAGTGATGGACAATACAGTCACTCACCAGCACTGACCAATGCCCAGCTCATCGCTGCCTGAGCAGTGCCAAGTTGTTTTAGCCAGTTCTTGCTGGTACAATAGATGACTGCAGATTCTCACCATCCCCTCATACTTCTAAAGTAGGGAGTTACCATTAAACCCAGTTAACCACCTAGTGAACAGAGAAACAGCAAGTCAAAAATCTAACCTGAGACAAGGGGTTTTGTGTAATCTTCAAGGAAATCCATCTTTTTCATTGTCAGAATGAGATTAGAGACTGTTCTAATAAATGCCTGAAGTTAAATTAGTGAACAGAAAGGTTGTGAATAAGATAATTTCCTTTCTTGCCTATTGAAAGAAAAGCTTTGTAATAAACATTATTTTTCTTTTTTTTCAGGATATTGATTTCTGAAATTCCTGTTCAGTGCTGATAAATCTGATGTGAGATTTAGAAGATTAAGATTGATAATTTTTTATTTTAATTGCATCCAAAACTATTTGAAGCTTACTGTTTAGATTCACTTGAAGGCTGACAAAAGTGTGGTCTTCTGTAATGTTATAGAGTATACCCCTGTAAGAGGAATGTTAAGAGGAATGATGCTTCTTCTTTCCATGATTAAATACATGGGATTTTGACATTTTTTTCCTAAGCTCAGTAGTCATTGCTAGTTACAATGGAACACTTTCTTTATAGAAAAAAAAATGCCTTTCAGTGAAATCTGGATTTAAATAAAATATGAGGAAGCCAAAATTCTTCTATTATTGTATCTAGTGTTTGTGTGATATTTGGGTTGTGGGTTTGGTTTATTTAGGTTTTTTTTTCCTTTTAATTCCTTTATTCTCCCCTCCTGAATGTGTTATAAATTAGCAGAATTGTCCAAGGGATATAGTGATACAACTGAATCTACAAACTGATCCTGAGTTCTTCTAATAATTCAAAATCAAATTTGCATATTTTCCATTGCAGGTTTCATAACCTTCTTGTAGCACACAGTAATCTCTAATATCTCTAATATGAATTTAAGTAGGCCCAAAAGGCAAGCAGGCTATCTGTTGGTCATCTGGTCTTTTTTTACTGTTGCTTATTAAAATGGTACTTACCCAAATCAAATTTCTCCTCCTTACCTTTGAGCATGTGTTAAATGCACATCTGATTTTGCTAACATCTGGAAAATATGAAGGATTTGAAATCCCCTCAAAGGTGGGATTCTTCATAAATGAGGCCACTGCACGCTTTGCATGCACAGTGTGCTCCTTCTGTGTTGTATACACATGCCCAAGTGCAACATACTCTTTTGGAGATGGTTCTTTGTACATACATTTTTGACTGCCTTGTTTCACAGAGCAGAATGAGTGAGTTTCTTTTGCTAGAAGTAGATTATCCCCCCACCAAGGTACTGAGTGTTTGAGTGAAAATAGAGGGACAAAAGATGTTTAAATGATTTGTGGCTGAATATTCAGGGCCTGTAAGGAGACACAGTTTTAATCTGGTATGTTTTCACGACTATTTCTTAGTCTCATGCCTTACTGCAATAAGGATGGGCTTAGGACTAAGAAACATTTTGTGTGTCACAGAATCACAAATTACTGGTTCCCCCCCCCAGGTTTTCAATACAAAAATATACTTCTGTTTGAGCTTCCTTTTACATGCTTGTCAAAATGTTCAAAACTGTCCCTGTAATATTTTTCAAATTTTATTTTTCTGTTTGTACAAATATATTTCTTCTTAAATATATTTTCATTTTAGTGACACTAGTGATGATTTTTAGTAATGAGGGAAGAATTTCCCTCTTGTTAAACAGAGAATTCTGATTTGTGGAGCTTCAAAAATAATTGTAGATCAACTGACTGGGAATAAACATAGTAAAATAAAACAAAAAATAATTGAATTTGGTCTACAACCATTTTTTATGTTCTCAAAATAGTCTATTTGTTGCTAGATTAAGAAGATAGATTGGGTTTTAAAAGGGATGCTCTCTAAAGGTCAGTCAGGTACCTTTTTTCAGAGATGATTTTATTTATTATAAAATACATGTAGGTACACTGGCTTGTAAAATATCTATGAAGCCCATTGTATCTAATTGTGCTTTATATATGATACATATACATGTAAAACTCTCTGTGAGATGGGGGAAAAAGACCATAACTTCCAGAGAATGTTCCACTAAGAGACAGAAAAGAAACAACGGGAATTGCTTTTCTTTGTTATTACCGGAAGACCTTTCTGAAGACCACAAATCAGATCCTGAAGTCTATGAATCTGTAAGAGAGATGAGGTGGTGAATATGGTGTGGTTTTGGGGTTTTTTTTCTAATTATATATTTTGTGTCCTGTGTTTATTTTAGAATCATAGAACAGCCCAAATGAAGGGATCTCAAAAGATCAAATTGTCCAAGCTTTCATGGGAAAAAGAGCCTACATGAGATTATCTAGCACTCTGTCCAGTTGTGTCTTGAAAACCTCCAGTGACAGAGATGCTGCCATGTGCCTGGGGAACTCATTCTGGTCACTGATTGTTCTCACTGTAAAAAACTCTTATGTCTAGACGAAACCTCTCCTCGTGCAACTTTTAGCTGTTGTCACTTGTCTTCTTCATGTGACTTCTTGTGAAGAGAGAGCTTCTGGCCTCTTGGTAGCTGCTCTGGAATACTGTACTGAGGTCTCCCCTGAATCTTCTCCAGGGAGATGAGGCCTAACTCCTTCAATCTTCTTGCATAGGGCAGATTCTCCAGCCCTTTGATGATACATGGCTGTCTTTTGCACCTTTTCCAATCTGTCCATGTCTTCTTTCAATTGTGGACACATTACTCCAGGTGGGGCCCGACAAGCACTGATCAAATCTCTTATCTCTGCTAGTGATATTTCTGCAGATGCAGCCCAGGATCCAGTTTGCCTTTGTTGCTGCAGCATTGCAATGCTGACTCATGGTCAGCTTGTTGTCCCCGTTGCTCTCAGGTCCTCTTGAGCAGGGCTGCTCCCTCCCACGCAGATCCTGGCCTATTCTGAGTTCTCTGGCTATTCCATCCCAGGTGTAGGACCTTGCTTGTTTTGCTTATTTTCACAGCATTCTTGCTGCCCCACTCTTCCAGGCTCTCTAGCTCTCTGTGCCAGATGGCTTTCCCATGTAGGTACACACCTACCTCATCACCTAGTTTAGTGTTATCAGCCAATGTAGTGAGGGTGCTTTCAGTCCCGTCATCCAGGTAACTTATGAAGATGTTCAATGTGTGAGGCCTGGTATCAATCCCTGAGGGATCCCACTTGTGACAGACTGCCAGCCCATTTTATTTAACAGCTTCTTAGTTCAGTTGAAAAACTTCAAATGATTAAGTTCTATTTGAGTTATTTAAAAGATTATAGAGATGTGACTGTGATGTTGCTGAATCTTCAGTTTGCATCTTAAATTTTTCTGTAAGAATGTTTGTGCTTTTAATACTGCAGCCTGATTTACTTCATAAGTAGCTGATAAAGCTGTATTGCTTGATAAAGCATGTCCTGACCGGTTTTTAAACTGTGATGCCAAGTTCTTTTCATATCATAAAGATTTTGTTTTTTTGGTTTTTTTATTTTTTTTTTTTTTTTTACCTAACAAGCCTCTTGGGTATTTGCAGATTACTTCAACACAAAAAAATGGAGGTAAATCTTAGTCCTAAGTAGGGCAGCAGCATTGCTGACATTCCACAAGCCAAATAATGAGCAGAAAGTCACAAAGCCTTATTCAGCAAAGAAAGAGCTGTATGTGAGAGTGAAGGCAGAAGATAAAGCATAATCCCTAAAAGATATGCTGGAAGACATGCCACTGTACTTAATGAAAACAGCTGGAAATCCAATTTTCAGCATGAAAGCAGGTTTTTTTTTCTGTTAGAATTAGCAGGAAATTAAGAATACAACACAGAAGTAAAGCAGGACTTATGAGAACAATTACTGGAAATATAGATGAAAATGGTAATCTAACATCCATTTTGCACTGTTATTGAATCAAGCTGATTTGTGTAAAGTTAGAGCAGGAAATAATGGATTTCTTTTTTCTTTGGTAAAATGTAGTGGTATGCATAATTTTTAAAAAATCCATACGTCCTTAT
This sequence comes from Dasyornis broadbenti, assembly GCA_013397935.1. NCBI lineage: Eukaryota > Metazoa > Chordata > Aves > Passeriformes > Dasyornithidae > Dasyornis > Dasyornis broadbenti. The sequence continues at coordinate 1,129,140 of VZRN01003245.1, read as the reverse complement.
TGTTCACTGAAGGATTACATCATATGTGCAATTTGTTCACCATAATGTCTCTGTTTATTCCTGCTCAAAAACTATCTGTAGTTCAGCTTAAAAAGATTGCAGTGTGGCACTGCAACAGGATGCTAAATAAACTTATCCTGACATGTAGTAGAATCACAGAATTGTTTAGGTTGAAAGACCCTTTTGGGATCATTGAGTCCAACCAGTCACCCAGCACTAAGTCCATTACAAAACTGTGTCCCTAAGTGCCATATCCACACATCTTTGGAATATATCCAGGGATGGTAACTGCACCAATTACCCTGGCCAGCCTGTTCCAGGGCTGTTTCCTTTTGGTGAGGACATTTTTCCTAATATCATCTACACCTCCCTTGGAGCAATTTGAAGCCATTTCTTCTTGTCCTGTTGTAGCAAATGAGGACATGGACTCTCAGTGATTTCAGCAAAGAGAATAGTTTATTGCCGTCATGCAACTATACAACTATGCAAGCCTTTTCTAATGTGCTAAAAATATTCAATCTAAAAATACTTTTGTTAGCATTCTTGCTAACTAAACAAATAAACATTGGCCACATGCCACATCCCCTCCCCTATCACCTCCTGTGTTGCTGTTCATGTGCTCCCTTGACCAATTAGCATTTTGATCAGGCGCAGTTCACATGAAGCTTACATAACTTGTTCTTGTCTACGTCTTCTGTACATCTCCCAAAGTGCTTCTCATGAACCATTAGTGAGCAAAAGTGACAAAGGCCCTTTACTTATTCTATAAGACTTTTCTTGTCTCCCACATCCTGTCACTTGTTATTAGTAAGAAGAGACCAACCCTCACCTGGCTACAACCTCCTTTCAGGTAGTTGTAGAAAACCGTAAAGTCCCCCCTGAGCCTCCTTTACTCCAGGCAAAACAACCCAAGTTCCCTCAGCTGTTCTGCTCCTCATAGCACTTGTTCCAGACCTTCCCCAGCTCCATTGCCCTTTTCTGGACACACTTCAGCCCCTCAGTGTGTTTCTTGTAGTGAGGGGCCCAAACCTGAAGCCAGGATTTGAGATGTGGCCTTGCCAGTGCCCAGTACAGGGCAACAATCACTTCTCCAGTCCTGCTGGCCACACTATTCCTGATACAGGCCAGGATGCCAAAAAGGCCACCTGGGCACATGCCACCTCATGTTTCAGCTACTGTCAACCAGCACTCCTGGTCATTTTCCACTGGGCAACTTTCCAGCCACTCTGCCCCCAGACTGTAGTGCTGCAGGGGCTGTTGTGACCGAAGGACAGGGCCCATCACTTTTTCTTATTGAACCCCATACTGTTGGCCTTGACCCATTGATCCAGCCTGTCCAGATCCTTCAGCAGAGCCTTCCTACCCTCCAGCAGATGAACACTGTGCCTGACTTGGTGTCATCTGTGAACTGACTGAGGGTACCCTCAAATCCCTCACCCAGGTAATCAATAAAGATATCAGACAGGACTGGCCCCAATACCTGAGGAACACCATTAGTGACTGGCTGCCAACTGAATTTAACTCCACAATAGAATAATAATAATAATGTGATGGAAAAGTTATTTGAAAATATGGTATTAATTAGCACAGCTTTTTCTGCCGGCTAATCATATTTGTTACTTCTTTTTACTTACTGAATAAGATGACCACTCTAGGAAAGCTGAGAAATTATATTTGCCAGCTGTGCAACAGAATAAGCTAAAATTCTTTTAAATTTACATGTGAGTTTTATGTACTAGTTTGAGTACAATTCTGTGGTTTTCATTTCTTTTAAAGTCTCTATGTTTTTACTTAGATTAGAATTATTTGAGGTAAGTGATTATTGTACGGGAATGCTAGGGGAAAATAAAAGCCTCTTCTAATGCAAAATGTAATTACTGCTGTAAAATTGAAGGAAAAAAAAGTGCTGAAATCTCAGTTAGAAAACACTCATAGAAACCAGTCTGATGAATTTCCACCACTTTTTCCACATATGTGGGAATTATGCTTGCTACTCTTTCCCAAATATGCTCAATGACACACAAAACTGGTAAATTGTCAGTGAGATTTGTTATTCTTAATTTGCCTGTAATATTTACTGAAACTAATAAATGCTTCATAAAGTCTGTATTTATGACTTTGTTTATAGGACACTGCTCTACAAAAACCAAGAGAAGTTTTCAGGCTACCTACAGACTTGACTGCGTGTGACAATCGCCTTTGTGCCTCAATGCATTTTTCATCCTCCACATGGGTTACCCTTTCTGATGGTACAGGAAGACTGTATTTAATTAAATCCGGCAAGCGTGGAAGCAGTACATCTGAAAAGTGGGAGGTACGTCCTGCAATAATGTATTTAAGAGTTGAACATGTATCGCTATCAAAGTGATCTTACTATATTAATAATGGTATTCGTTATCCTGCTTGTGCACAACGAGTGTAATTTAGTTACATTTCTACCTGAAACTGTGAGTCTCATGTTCTGGGCTTTGTTCCTCTTTGTTTATGGAAGATGAATCTGGTAAAATGTGCCTGCATTTTGTGTCTATTTTCTTTATTAGAAGGTAGTTTGCTAAGAAACCACAGGTGTTTTAGTATTGGCAGAAATGTAGGTGTGTATTCTGAAGTGGAAGATTTCAATATGACAGATTAGCTCCTTTCTCTACATCTTTTGAGAGTTTGGTAAAGGAAATTGATCATCCTGTTCTTTAGATGCTTGGTAATAAATACCAACTGGTTTTTATTCTGTTCTGTGTGAGAATGCTGACACATAAGTTACATTGAAGTTGTCAGTGTAACAAAGATATATGAGATTTATAGCTGAGGTTCTGTCACCATTTAAATTGACTTGTTGAGTATGTAGAGCACCCAGTGGTTTAGAGTGGTGTTAATATCACAACCCCATAAATCGTCAAACTTTATCAGGTTTCAGTGACAACAGCTGGATTGAGTCTCTACTCATTCAACCACTACAGCTTGAATTCTTTGTAATTTATTGTTTAATTTATTCTTTCATTTTCAAGTGTTAATCTTCTATCAAATAATGTTTCTTTTTTTCTTCTCTGTTGTTTGGATTAATTTTGTTTTTATCTTCTTGGGTTTTTTGCTGAATTAGTACTTTTTGAAAAAAGCTGGAATACATGGTTTTTAGAATTAAAACTTCCAGCTATGGGTACCAAATGCTATAAGATGTGGAGTCCTTCTGTATGAAATCAATGAAATAATTTTCATATAATATAAATAATTTTCACGAATTAATGACATTTATAATTTTAAGTTAATAATTAATGATTTTTTATATTCACAGTGGTGCTTATTAGCCTTTCGATATGACAGTAATATTTATGTATTCTGCCTACCTAGTCACATCCAAATATTGGATGGACTTTTCCGATCCATGTACATAAATAAAAATTCAAGAACTTCTAATCCTAGCTTCTCCTAAACATGAATATTATTCTCCTTAATTTCATTATAGGTTTTTGTTTCTTACTTTATAGAGAAGGAAAATGCAAAGCTAGTAGCCAAATAATGGCCCTTATGTTTGATTGAACACTGGCTGTGATGCTCTGGACCTTTTTGTCTTCTTGTTTGCACATGTCAACATCTACAAAGATTTTCAGAATGTTGGAGTATCTAGAGAACTAGTGAGGGCCTTGGGGTAATGCCTATATTTTCATCTTGAGTAAGAGACTGTTTCCCCAGTAGATAGGCGGTGTTTATGAACCCTTTTGTGCTCTTCAGTACCTCTATTTATTGCAGTATTAGACAGCCACAATGCACACAGGCTTGGGGGTCTTTTTACTTTGTTTATTGGGCCCTTATAATGATTGTTAAACATAAACAATAATGTTTAAAAACATTTCAGTACAGTAGCTTGATAGCCACAGAAGGAGGAACCAGAAACATATGACATTCAAGGGTTCGTATTGGCAGAGACATTTCTGGGAGACCAACTGTTACTGATTTGACATCAACTGAAACTCTTCACTGCTTTCTGTAAAAGAGCAAGGCTTCCAGGTGTAACGCTCTGACTTTTTATTACATTTTTGTCTTCTAGATTGTGTTCAGTGAAGAACTAGGAAGTCCATTTATTATAGCACACAGTGTTTCATTTGTAAAATCTGATGCACATTCTATAGCTATGCTGCTGCTTAGGGTAGAAAAAGATGAATTGGACACAAAAGGAAGTGGATTTCATGTTACCTTGGAATGGGTTACAATTGCAGAAAGAAAAGAGGGTAAGAGTTTTACATTGATATTACCCTTGAGTAGTGTTTAAAAAAATAAAAATCATGCTTTTCTTCTTTGTCCTAGAAGTTACTTTTCCACAGGTTCTGATATTTTTTTCCCACAAAGTTTCAGCTTGGATTTTACATAGGTAATTTTTTCTTACACTTTGAGATCAAGTTATTGGTTATAGACCTAAGTTCTGACAGACATTTGGAAAACAGGAGAAAGTAAAGTTTTATACTTCTGTTGCAGTTAAGATAATTAGAAAACAAGATAGAATTTTACTTGAATGTTATGAATGCAATTTCTGTTTAGCTTGGTCTTGTAAAACCTAGATTATACTGAACTATTTCTAACTAATGTCTGTTGTACTTTTTAAAATGTACATCTGGATATGGGTCTTTGGTTATGTTTTTTTGTTGTTGCTTTTTCATTTTCCAATTAATTATGTAGTGGGATTGGGATTAGTATGAGATAAATACAAGACCTGTAGCATAAAAAGTAAATACTGCATATTCTAGGTTTTCCTACAGTAAGTTATTCCATTAATTTTAGAGCAACACTTTGAAAACATACTAGTTAATGTATTAATACCTACTAATTAATATTTTATCCTAATAAGGTTTGACAAATGATACTTTATATATTCAATATGACCATATATATGTACATTAAATATCATGATTTACAGGAAGGGTACAAGACTCCATGCTTCACTGTCTGATTTAAAGATGTGTGGATTAAATTAATAGACCTTCTTGGAACAATTTGTGATCTGGTCTTGCTCATTATATTCCAAGAAATAGAATTTTGATACCAATAGGGACAAGATCTTTAACTACTTGAACTAAAGCAGTTGATCGCATACAGTGACATTGCTAGCCAAATGTTCTTCAATGTCCTATATGTATACTATGGACAGGATAGCATAGAATAGAATAGTTCAACAGTCATCTAGTCCAACTGCCTGACCAGTTAAAGCATGTTGTTAATAGCATTGTCCAAATGCCTCTTAAACACTGACAGATGGGGCTTTCACCATCTCTCTAGGAAGCCTGTTCCATTGTTTAACCACCCTCTCAGGAAAGAAATGCATCTTAATGTCCAGTCTGAACCTCATCTGGTGCAGCTTTGAACAATTCCCTGTCACTGGATACCAAGAAGAGCTCAGCATCTCTCCCTCTCCACCTCCCCTCCCTAGGAAAGCTGTAGAGAACAAGCAGGTTGCTCCTCAGCCTCATTTTCTCCAAACAAGACAAACCTGATGTCCTCACCTATTCTTTGTAGGACATTCTTTCCAGCCCTTTCACCACCTGTGTTTCCCTCAGTGGCTTTTGTCATGTTTTCTGCTGTTGAAACCTTGGATAATGGAAATATTTCTCAGAGAGCCAGAAAGCCACATGAGACTAACTGTCTTACAATTTTGTAGCCAGCTCAATGAGAGAAAGAAATGTCTGAACATTACTGGTATAACTTAAAAGAAAAACGAAATCAGTAACACTGCCAGTCTAGATCTGTAGACTTTTACTTAATAATAGCACCAATACAGACTTTTATTATATTTTTAATACTGTACAGCTTCATAAATTCTTTTTTACATTGTGTGTTTTATAACTTATGACAAATATTCTTGGCATCAATAAAAGTGGATTTAAAAATTTTTCAAAAAGTCTTCCTAGTTCTTCAGCATTTCCAGGGAACAGAAGATTTTTGAAATTACTGTCAGTAGAGATATAAATAACAAAATTCAAAGCAATCTTTAAATATGAAGAGAGAAATAAGTTTTGATTTCATTTAAACAAACATCTCACTAATCAGACTGACATATGAACCAAAGATAAAAGTGATTTTGAGAAATTACAACACTTTACATTCTCTTTCATCAACAGTCAATTGCTGTTGCTTGACTTTTCTTGAAACTCTGCCTGTGGGTGCAGTTTATTGAATCAGATTGTAGTAAAAGTAAGCAGTTAATCAACAAGCCATTTCTTAAATTACCAAAATCTGTGCTTCATCAGACAAAGCCTTAAAACATGATTATGTCTCTTGACACCACCGACTGTGAGATTCTGCCATGTTTGGTAGACTGGACAAATGGGTCACCCACCACTACTGTGTTACCAAAGAACAAAAAAACTGAAGCGTGAAAATAAATCAGAAGGGAGGCAGTGGTTAGGTCTGTTCACATCTTCTGTGGTACTTCAGAGGACTGTAACAAAGATATACCTTTTCAAAGTTGATTTCCTTTCATTAACCAAACTTTTAGCAACACTTGCTGTAAAAGTTTGAAATGAGAAACCACCATGCTGCCTTATGAGATTCAGAAAATAAGACATGGTTAGCTTTCTTCTGACTTTCTGTACAAGAAAAGAATTGTTTGTGCAGAGGCTGTGCTGGGCTAACTGTGGTCAGCAAAGACATCATAAGAATAAAAGGCAATCTTAGATTAATCCAATACAACTCATTGGAATACCGTGGTACTGTGGTTTAAAAGGTAGGATTGCTTAGTATTTTTAAGTGTAATGTGTTTCTTAGATAATAATTTGTCTTCTAGAAATATATTATGACTTTTTAAAAAATTTTATTTTATAGGTGATCATACATATGAAATTATCAGAAGGAGAGTTTTGCAAGGAAAATCAGTCCCCCATTATGCAGCAATAGAGCCAAGTGGGGATGGTCTAATGATTGTTTCTCACAAACCATTCATATTTATGCAAAGTGAAAGTGAAAAATTAGAAGAAAATGATGATGTAGAAGTTCCAAATGAAAAGAAAGGTAAGACTTATCTGACAGGTTATGACAGTCTGCTCTCTTCTATGACTTAGAGCATATAGACACAGTAGAAAAATCAATCACTACCTCTGGGCAGGCAGTTTTTTTCATCTTCATTAGCTGAGGTAGATTAAGACTATTCAATCTTATGAAAACTTTTTTATTGAGTAGTCAGTGTAGCTTCTGGCACAATATATAAGAAAAAAGTGTTGACATCTCTGATTGGCATATATTTCTAGCATGCAGTAGCTTGTCGGTATACTGCACCTGATGTCTCTTCAACCAAATTATTGATCATTAATTGTTCGATGTATTTAAGTACATTTTGGGTTCCAATTTCATAATGCTACAGTAGACTTAAGAGTTAATCCCCATTGTATAATTCTATCAGCATATTTGAGTATAAACATGAATATAAATTACTTTCCAAATGGGGGACACAAACAAACTTCATTGCTAAGAAGGTGTTTCTCCATTTCATGACCAGAATATATTTTGTGTAAATTGGTCAGAATAAAAGTTAATTTCCACTCTTTCAAAAGCACAGTTTCTTTCACAAAATTCCCTATGTCTCAGCATTGCATGCTGTGGAATCCAGTAATCCTTGTAATCTATTTTGTATTTTCCTACATGTTTCCGATTGTAGACCCTCTCTACTACTGGCAGCAGACTGAAGATGATGTGACAATAACAGTTCACCTGCCTCAAGACATCACTAAAGATGACATAAAAATACATTTTTCCCCTGATAATATACATGTTACACTGAAAGACCAGCCTCCTTTCATAGAAGGAAAGCTCTATTCATCTGTGGACCATGAAAGCTGCACATGGATAATTAGAGAGGACAAAAGGTATTGTATGTTTTCCTATTGATAAGAACTGTTTTTAAAACATACACCATAATCTGACTTCTGGCCCTTCTGGGATGGTCTCTTTTAATGCTACACCCACTGTCCCTACTTGCAAGAATCTGTCTCCTCTCCTGAAGACAATTCACTGGCTTTTGCTGTCTCAGTACTATTTCTTTATCTAATTGTGAAAGCAGTCCCTTGCTTTCGCAGTTATTTGCCAGGAAAAAACCCACCCAGGTATCACAATATTAAACATAAATTTGTAAGAAGAGTAAACTTAATTGGCTCAACAATTATTTTTTAAACTATGTTTCAGGATTGATTCTGAATGTACCTTGTTGTTTGTGTTTAATAACTTCTCTTCAACTTTCCACAAACAAGCATTTTAGTAATAATACAAGAGAAATTATTTGGGTTTGACTTCTAAATTCCTTATTATATTTTCCTAATATGTTATTATATATTATGTACTCTATAGAAAATGAATCTGGGTGAACTTAATGTGCTGTAGACCTCAAATACAAATGTTCCTGCTTTTATTTGAGAAGTAAATTTTAGGAGTTTTTTTCATTTTTAAATAAAAATAGGGAAGAATGAAGAAGGTGCAAGAAAAGAATTCAGAGCTCCCTAAAACACAGTCATGTTTTTCTTTTGTGAGGGCTGAGCCATGTATTCATTTACCCATGCTGATATGGTTATCTCCGAGATGTTCACACCCATTAATGAACTCAAGAAGAAACACGTACACCGCCAGGTGATCCACTCAACAGTTGATAGCTGTTTGTCTAAAACAAACCCTTTGAGTTGTGATGAGGTTGGCTTTTTGCAGTCTCCAAAAGGTTAACTGGAAAGGTTAATAATTCTCAAAAAAAATTGGAGGGACTAATATTTTTATATAGATTATACTATTACTTTATAGTAAAATGTGACTATGTGGCTGTTGGTTATTAGGAATCATGCTGAAAAATAACTCAGCTGAATAACTTTTTTTTTTACTTAGTCAAGTGAGTGATATTGCATGAATCTCAGACTTCTACTTTAATGAGAAAGAATAATTCCATATTTCAATGCAATTTGCACTCAGTTCATAATGTTATTACCGTAGCGCCACTATAAATCTATTGATTAAAAGTCTAAAACTTGCTACAAATGTCTTCTGTAAAAGTATGTTATTTCTAATACCAGTGTAAGTGCTTTTGAAACTGATTCAGAGTTCACAAAATAATTGCTGCTGTGGTGCAGTCATTAGTAACTTGGAGGGTTTTCTGTCAGAAACACTACAGCTGTCATTACTGGAGACCCTCTAAGTGCATCTAAAAAGTGAATATAATAAAACTGACTTTAGTTTATCTTTATGTCTGTGTGTTTGTCTACCACAGTGTTTAAATGGAATTACTATGTTAGTGTGTCAGGCTGTGTCTTATTTTTTGTTTACTTAATTAGTTATTCCTAATAGTTTAGTGACTATCCTGGTTTCTTGTTGTTGTTGTTGGGGTTTTTTACATATTACAGAAATCTTTTCTGAGATATGATTTTAGATAGACAGTATAGATAATTAACTGTTGTAGTATTTCTGAAGTCTATAAAGTACAAATATGGTTGTCCCAGATGTTGTATAGAGGTAGGGCACACTGAAGTAGTCCTAAGAACTACTATTTATGTTTTAAATAAACTCCTGTAGTAAAATTCGATCAGTCTGAATATATTGCTTTACATGTGATTTTCTGCCATATTTGAAATATTTTAATGAGACTGCATTAGGGGAAACTACACTTACATTGAAAACTCTTGAGGTTTATGCTTAGGCTATTAGAAACCACATCCTTGGTCTGTTTTTCTTTAGAATATATTTTGTTTTAATAGTTTATTTTATAATTCAAATGCTAATGTTATATGATTTTCATTATTAATTTTGTCTGAAGAGAAGAAGTGCTCTTACCTACATTTAGAGCTTTTTGACTAATCTCACAAATGAATGTAGTGTTTTCATGTGCTACACTCTTTGTCTTCTCTTTGCATTTTAGTTTGGAAATTTCTCTGATTAAGAAAAATGAGGGATCCCGGTGGCCAGAGCTAATCATTGGTGATACAAGAGGGGAATTCATAACAGACTCTTCCCAATGCTCTGAAATAGCTGAAAGCCTGATGCATCTTACCTCTGAAGTAATGGTAAAGACTTGAGAATCAAACATTTAAAACTTTTGTCCTTTTGCATGTTGTCTTTTCTTGATACCCTAACTTGCACTGCATTGACCTAACTTATCAGTTCATTTACTCTTCAGACTCCTAATTACATTCATTTTTAATTCAAAACTGTTAACAAACTAATGGCACTAGAATTGTGAATGTACTTTGAACAGTAAAATAATCATCCTAGGGGACTGAATTTAACTTATATGATGGTGTCTGTGAACCAAACAGAAGCCTGATGTAACATTGGAAATAAACTTCGTTCCCACCATTTAGGATGTGGCAGTTTGTTTAAAGCAATTAGTTTAAGTGATTTTGAAAGATGTCTGTTTCTTGTTTATCAATAGGTTAGCAAAACTTTTGTACTGTCTTCCTAGAGATGCTGTACTTGACCTACAGATTGTGAGTGTAAATCACATGTTTAAAATGAAAATTTAGGAAACCATAAACATGACTCATGAACTTTCTGGCGTTATTGTTATACAGGAATACTACTTAAAGTAAAATGTAATTTTTAACTGCTATTTGCTTGATACTTGGTTTAATTAGAAAGTGGCATCTTATCTGAAACTTGTAAAGTGTGACTCCCTGTGGCTTTTGATATATTTGGTTTGGATCATTACTTTGTTTTCAAGAAGGCTGAAAAGTGTTATTAAAATAAATTCTGTTTAGTAGTCTAGGTTGATTTCTCTCATCTCTCCTTCACTATTTATGAGCAAGATATTGTAGTATATCTTTTGACCATAGATTTATTTGGAACTTCAAAATTCTTTTCTTTTGTACATCATACTGAGCTTAAAGTGATGATTTCTTTTTAATAATAAGTTTTCATTAATTTTAAATAGATTAAAATAAATTAAAATTATTATTAGCAAAACTGTGTCATGTATTAAGAGCTGCTTACAAAATGAATTAATCTGTTCTTTAAATAACATTTCAGATGGCAAACTGAAACAAGCTTACACTGACGTACGTTTACTAAATTTTCACAGGTTTTCAGGGTTGTATACTTTTGCTACTTAAACGAGGGAATTTATTGTCCATGTTTTAGTGGCTTATGTACCTTTCCTCAAACAGAAATTGATTTTATTGTACCTACCACTCATGCTGTTCTCTACAGCAGAAATCATTTTGTTAATTTTTGAATAAGTATATACTAGCTTAATCTTTCAGTATGTATGGATATGTAAATGATTCTTTATATTCTATTGATTTTTTTTTTTGTTATAAAAAGGATTCATATATATTTTCTCAGTAGTTTCAATTTTTAGTGTAGTTCATTTGTTTTTTCAGAATCCAAACCCTGAAAAGGAAAACCCACCTTGTAATGCTCAAGAATTAGAAGAATGTGATGCTTTTCTTGAAGATGGTGCAAGCTTGTGCAGATTTGATGGCGATACCTTGAAAGTCACTCATGTAGTAAGTACTGCAAATTATTACAGAAATACTTTAAAACATTTTTGTATTTGCAAGTTGACTTCTATTATTGGTACAGAAACCTGCAGACTATTGAAATCACATAAATTTCTTCCATAATATCAAATCACAGTAGCAACAGAGATTGTCAACCCCTATGTGTGTTTCAATGTCATTTTAATATAAAAACAAAACCTTTTGTTCTGATTTAAAAAAAATATATGTACTTTCACAAGTGAGCCATTTGAAAAAGCAAAGTTATACCAAAATAATTATAAGGGTCTTTTTCAGTGGCATAAAATTCTTTAGATGATTGCATTTTCCTCAGTAATTTTTCAGACAGACTGGTGGAAGCCTGACCCTTTTTACTAAGAAGCTGGAGCATAAATCACTTTATAATACTTCTTTGTCAATCACGCTGAAAATTACAGATTGTGGGCAACGTGCTTCAATAGTGGGCTTGATCTGGGTTGTAAGCAACCCTGACTAACAGTAAGTTAGGATTTGATCTGGTCCAATACCTAGAATTGGAAACAAAATCATATGAAAACATTACAGATTAACTCGTTGTCTTGGGGTTATTTGGGGTTGTTTTTTTGAAGATGTTTCTACTAAGCTTGTAATAAGCATTGGTGTTCCACCTCATCACATGACCTTGTGTCACACAAAGTACATGTAGGATCACTTGTTTTGTACAGGAAATGTCATGGTTACAGGACAAGATTTAGTTCACAATTTCCCATTTCCTCTGAAAAAGCTTGAGAAGTAGTCTAAATCTGTATCTTACAGATCTTGGTGGGGTTTTTTCTTGATTTTTTTTTTTTTAATTTATCTCTTACCTGTTTTTCTTTGGCAGTACAGATACATAGCCCCCCAAAAAAAGTAGTCTGTTTTGAGGATACAGCATGACAGACAGCCATTTGTCAGAAGATAAAATCCGGTTTTGGTAGGAGGACATTTTACAGAAACTAATTTCAAATGTATTTTAGCTGTTCAGTGATGAACAAGATATAGCAGGCATAAGAAGAAACAAGAATTTAAAACTAGATGAAAGCAAAAACTTTTACATCATGGCTGTAAAGTGATTTGGGTTGGTCTAGTAAGTTGTGCAACCTCTGTCCTTGAGATTTTCAAGGCCAGACTGGATAAAGTTCCGTACAACTCAGCTTAAATTACTGCTTCTTACACTGAAGGGCAAGAAGTTTGTGCCCCAGAGACATTTCACAGATCAGGAGGAACATGAGATCATGGGATCAAGAAAGGCTGCTTTCCAGTAGGCATCAAAATACTGTGGAGAAAGTTTGAATTCCAGGGTGCTTGTAAAGAGTTCTTAAAATGGGCGGCATAAAAGTAATTCAAAGGTTAATGTGTTTAAAACATTATGGTCAAAGGACAGTTACTGTGGGTAGGAAATATTTATTTCAGCCTCTTCTATGGGAACTTGTGGTATTGGTCCTTGTTGGAATATGTAGAAATATGAGTATTTCAGTATATTTTTCAGTGTACAGGAATATATTTTCACTTTGATTTAGTTCTTCTTTCAAGTTGTTTGGGGTTTTTTGTTAGCAGTTATGGGGCCTTTTCCTTCATAAATGGGGCTGGTGTAGCTTTTTACCCACAACTCCCACAAACATTTTTATTGAAGAGTGTGCTTATCTGGAATTTAATAATTACTTGATTGTGAGTAAATTAAAAAATGTTGACATATCATAATTTTAGTATTCTAACTAATCCTTGTTTCAGTGCTTGCCAGCTTTTACCTGAGAGGGACAGTATTTTCTTCCTGTTAGCCCTGCAGAAAACCAGATGTGATTACTTAAAGAGAATCTTTTCCTAGCGTCAGAAGTTGTAGGTTAGGATCCTTTGTCCTAGAAAACCATTTCTGCACAAAACACATTCCCATTTGCTTGTGTAGTGGATGTAATGTTTCTCTGAATATTGCTCCAACAAACTTAATTGTATCTCTTTGAAACATGTAAGGCACCTGTGGTGTATTGAGCTGTTGATCACTGGCATGCAGCATAATGTATTCAAACATTTTGTCAACTAATAAACATAAAACTGTTGATCATCTAACTTTGGCAGTATGAGCAACAGAATCTGCTATTTATGCTTTGAATCAATATTGTATTTGTTTTGTTTTCAGATTAATCTTGGAAGCAATCAGTATCTTTTCTCAGTTGTTGTGAATCCTAGAGAAATGCCATGCTTCTGCCTGAGGCACGATGTTGATGCTCTTCTCTGGCAGCCTCACTCTGACCAACCAGAGAATATGTGGGAACACATTGCAACTTTTAATGCTTTAGGTAAGACATTAATATCTGTGTCACACAGCTCTGAGACTTTTCTATCTGAATACGTCTGGTATGGCTTATGTTGATATTTCACATTGAATTGAAAGTTGTTGTAATTCTGTTGATAGCAGCATAGTATTTTAATTTTAGAAATATGAGAACATAGAAATAAAACATTTATGCCCTGGGAGGAAAACAAGCCTTGTCAGACGATGTATAGGATGCAAGCACAGTACTACACAGTAAAAAGGAGAATTCCTTGGATAAGTGACCTTGAGTTAGATACTGAAAAGCATAATCACCACCGTAACACTCACACAGACATCATCAGGGCAATAGCTGCAGTTAATTGATTATATGTCTAGGTGTACATAATGTTATGGTAAGGTGTTTTAATAAGTGACCTTTAGATTTTTCCTGTCTTGTTGTCCCATGTTGTAACCATTGGCATGCATTGTTCAATGGAAGTGAAGCAAATAACCTTTCAGAAAGATACAGATAATTTTGCAAAGATTGTATCTCAGTTCTCTTTACAGAAGTGTGAAAGGAAATCAGTCTGAAATGAGTCTGTTTGCTACCAGAGTCCTGTAATGAAAGTGGAAAAGGGAGGGGCTTTTCCCTTCACAGTGAATATTAACAGAAATTACAGTGTGTTAAAAACTAACTCATTTTTTCAGTCAGTTCTAAACAGAAAACAAGTTTTTAAGTGTCTGTTCAAGATTAGGTAGGCTCAGAAATTTTAATTTTTAAATGTAATTACACACTGGGAGATGAGGGGAAAGAAGAGATTTATTCTGCTTAGAGTGTTAATATTAGGCCAAGATTGCCCATATGGGCCGTGTCTGTGCCTTACGATCGTGCTGAGAAAATGAAAGGCCTTGTGAGGCAGAGAGGAGCCAGATGTGGTACCTTGCTGCTCACACATATGTATTCAAAACACCTGTTGAGGAACACAAGAATTGTATATTGGTATTAAACTGGTTAATGCATCCCTTCAGAAGGTACTGGCTTATGTAATAAGAATGGTTTGGGGTTTTTTTGGTTGGTTGTGGTTTTTTTGGGTTTGTTTTTTTGGGTGGTTTTTTTAATTTGTTTGGGTTTTTGGTTTTTTTTTTTGGTTGGTTTTTGCTGGTTTTGGGGGGGGTGTTTGTCTTTTTGTTTTGTTTTGGGGGGTTTTTGGTTACTAATTGCGTGTTATTTTTTAAGTTAACCTTTGGTTTAACCAGCTGGTTAAAGTGCTGTTGTAATATTACTTATATATTACCTATATATTATTACTTATATATTATTACCCATATATTACTTATCCCTTTTACTTGGTTTTGGGTTATATAGGTTATGTCCAAGCATCAAAACAAGACAAGAAGTTCATGACTTGTGCTCCAGATTACTCCTATGCTGCTCTCTGCGAGTGCTTGCGACGAGTTTTCATCTATCGCCAGCCGACTCCTCTGGCCACAGTTCTCTACAACAGGAAGGAAGGAAGACAAGTAGGACAGGTTGCTAAGCAGCTGGTAGCAACTCTGGAAGCCAATGATCCTATCTTAGGCTTTCAAGCTACAAATGAGAGATTATTTGTTCTCACAACAAAAACCTTGTTTTTAATAAAGGTGAACTCTGGAAATTAATTATTCAGTGTGCTCTGCTGTAGTTTGTGTTAACAATTTGTTACAGAACTGGATAGGTAGATGATCTGACAAATTCAGTACAATTTGCTGAAAATCTAAAAGGGGATGTTTTACAAGGGGAATCAAATTTCTTCATTGGAATTTGTCTGTAAGAAAGTAAGAGTTTTTTGACTTTGCCACCACTGAAATAAACTTTATCAGAGCTATGGAAAATGTCTTCTGCATTAACATCTTTCTCAAAGCAATTGTTAGAGGCTGCTACTGCATTGGTGAATAGATTTATACATTGCTTTTTCCAAGTAACTTTATTTGCCATACTTCTGAGTTTTGAGAATTCATTTCTGTTTTCAAATGTCACTGTTTACCTATGAAAAAAGTAGTCAGGTAAAGAGTTACAAGCATATGATGTACAAAGTAGAATGTATCATAAAAAAAAAAAAAATCCAGTTCAAATACTGTTGACCAAAAAACTGAGATGATATTTTGACATTCAGTAGTTTTGAGTGAAATGTGAGTGAAATGAAGGGGGTATTATGTTTCTTATACAGGTAATTAAATGGAGCAATTTCATTGTATATGCACTAATCAGATTATTGGTTTGGGACTTACTTATACTTGCAGTAAAATCTGTTCACATTTCTAAAATATGTTTTAGTAGCTTTTTCCAGAAGCAAAATAAGGGTCAATGTATAGCTGGCAGTTATACATTGAGTCCTATTAGTTAATGTCTTGTCATACTCTCAGTTATGCCATTTTCATTTGACATTATACTTCATCTCAAGTGACTCATTTACAATGAGAAAATGGCTGACAGAAAAAGCACCAGTATCGTAATCTGGGAAAGCTCAGAGGTGCTGCTTCTGCCTCAGATGCCTCTGTAAATGCTGCATTGTCACTTAACTATTCTGTCTGTGATGCGCGAGTCCAGACATGGTGTGTTTGCAATGTAAGAGTACTCAGGCCAATGAGGATGCTTTGGTTTAACAAATTGGTGTGATTGAGTTGAATAGCTGTAGCTGAAGATTTTTATTTCTTATTTTTAATTGTCAATACATTTATCAATACATTTAAACCAAAGAGTCAGTTGTGACAGCTCCATCCTGGGTTGGGCTTTTTTCCTAGCTGGCTTACAACTCCACAGCAAAGAATGCCTAATAAATTGAGTACTGGCAGGAAAGCTGCTGTCATCTGTGGTACCAGAGTCCTGAGAGACAGAAATATAAGCAGCTTTTAATTTATATCTCCCTTCCACTATTATTTCAGAACTCTGTAAGAATCTATTGAGAGAAGAATAAGTGGTTTTTTAGCTGTGATTGTTTTGACTCTCCTGTAAATTCTCCAGATTTGTATCAGTGAACTGCTTAAATAACAAGTGAGATTTAGGAGGGAGGAAAGCAGCTGTGGCTTGCAAATACCCTCCAAATGCAAAAGATTTTCAGGGAACCTGATTTTCCTTCTCCTTACAGCAGGATTATATTGTATATTCAATATTGAAAAGCTTTTCTTTACTTTTACCTGGGTAAGTTAAAACAGACTGGATCTATAAACCTCTTCATTCTGTCCTTTAAAATAGTCTTGAAAATGTTTTTTGAAAAGGCTCAGTGAATGTATTACTGTTGCATGACTGTTTTGCATCTAAATTTTATTTGTTGGCCAATAATGTCAAACAAGGTGGTAGAATTCCTGCAGAGGTCCTATAGAAAAGATTTTATGTAGCTTATTAGTTTCCAGCATAAATTAAGTGCTTTTAGATGTATGTGAATCTAAAGTAAGATTCACATACATCTATGTGAATGTAACCTGAGATTTAATCTTTGGGGACAAAGAGTTAAGAACATGATATTTGGGAAATAGAGGAATGAAGGAGTAAAGGAATCATAGTCACTTCTGGTTTACTGCAGGCAGCTTCAATATATATGAGAATTTCAGCTGTTCTTCATCAAATTCTTCTTGGTGTGAGTTATATGTCTGGAAACATGCTCTGCTGTCTCCTGCAACAGAGGAAACAAAGTCAAGTAAAATGGTTACCTCTTCAGAGGTATTACAAGATGCACTGACTAGAACTCATATTCCAAATGTGTGACTGTTTCAAGGGAGTACTTGTTTGCATCTGGAAATAGCTTTACATGGGGGAAAGGTTCATCCCTTTTTCCATATTACTCATCTGTTTGTAATCATGGTGTTCCTAGGAACGATGAATCAAGTAGTCTCTCTCTTATTTTGCTTCTATGAGAGTCAAGGATATTTTATTATTTAAATTATTGGTTGCCTTGAGGAACCTGGAGTGCTATTGCACAGCAAGGTGCCATGAACCTGAGGCAGGGCACTCCCAAGCACAAAAGCAGGCTGGGAAGAGAATGGATTGAAAGCAGCCCTGGAGAAAAAGACTTGGGGATGCTGGTGGATGAGAGTATGGACATGATCCAGCAATGTGCACTTGCAGCCCAGAAAGCCAAACATGTCCTGGGCTGCATTGTGCAAAGCATGGCCTGCAGGTCCAGAGGGGCTTCTGCCCTTCTCCTCTGCTCTGATGAGACCCCACCTGGAGAAATGCATCCAGCTCTGAGGACCCCAACATAAGACAGACATGGACCGGTTGGAGCAAGTCCAGAGGAGGGACACAAAGATGATCAGAGGGCTGGAGTATCTCATATATGACAACAGGCTGAGAGAGTTGGGGTTGTTCAGCCTGAGAAAGAGAAGGTCTGGGGAGACCTTAGAGCACCCTCCTAGTACCCAAAGGGGGCCTGCAGTAGTGTTGGAGAGGGGTTTTGGACAAGGGCATGTAGTGACAGAACAAGGGATAATGGCTTTAAACTGAAAGAGTTGGTTTAGATTAGATACTGGAGGAAATTCTTCTCTGTGTGAGTGGTGAGGCACTGAACCAAGTTGTCCAGAGAAGTTGTGGATGCCCTATCCCTCAAAGTGTTCAGCACCAGGCTGGATAGGCTTTGACCAGCTTGGTCTAGTGCAAGGAGTCCCTGCCCATGGCAGTGGGGTTGGAACTAGATGATCTTTAAGGTCCTTTTCAACCCAAACCATTGTAAAATAAATGGCTGCAAGCCACCAGGAGACACTCCCTATCAGCATTTCCATTTCTGCATTCAATTAAGGCTCATTTGTTCAGCATATCTGAAATAGGCTTATACAAAATATAAAATGTGGATATTTAGAAGCGATGGCTTTTATCTTTTAAAGAGGTTTTTTTTTTTCAAATTTTCTAGGATTTTGTTTCTTGAAGTCTTACTTTTTCAGACAGTTCTTCCTGAGAGGTCCCAATCACGATCTCTTTACAGAATTTCTGAGAAAATGTTTAGACTTATTTGTCTGTATTATTTGATTTTAGTATTCTTTTTCAGTGCTTTTCTTGGCTGCATGTTTGGAATGCATCATATATCCTTTTACAAGTTTAAATAAATAGAAAAAGTGTTAAATTTTCAAAATTATTTAAAAGTATTTATATTAATTTCAAATGTGTATCCTTCCTATGCTACTGAAATAAAATAGAAAAATAGAAATAAGAAATTCCTTAAAATAAGACTTGTGGTAAGGAGCTTTCTGGTAGGGCAAAATTCTAAAAGGTCTGCACTGCAGGGCCAGGGCTAATGTCAAGATATGCACCATTGCATTCTTTGTTTATCTCTGTGGAATCTCCTGTAGAGCTTTGCTAATGTTCCATTTCTGCCAAAACAAAAATTTACAGAGGTAGTTACTGGAGGGGGTTGATAAGTATTCAAGTGTATTCTTGTGTTAAATTGCACTCTGTGCCTCTTATCCTGTGTCTTCTTTATGTACAAAACCCAAATAACCTGGACAAGCCCTTCTAGATGGAAGAGAGAGATCTGCCTTTTCTTCTTCTCCCGCTACCTCAACATGGGTGCTTTTTTGCAGGAAAGTGAAGGAAAAGAGGAAGGATTTGGTCTGTATGTACGTCCTTTGTCAAAAAGTGGCTCTTCATTAATGAAGCAACAGATCCTGTGAAAGTAACAACATTAAAGCTTGTATTTCAGTTTTTTGTGCTTTGTTTCAATAATGGCCCACTAGAACTTTTTAATTTCCTTGCCTTCTGTCAATTTATTTTTTCTATTCTCATGCAGATTAGATGAACTTGAAACCTGCAGTCAATCTCATATTAACACAAAATAAAAATTTTGGTTTAAAATTTTGTGCCATCAGTCCTATGTGCCATTTGTAACACATTTCTGGAAATCCGGTGGGATTTGTTTCCCTTCCTCGCCATGCGATACATTTTCATTTGAGTTTGTGATAAAAATCAGCTTGGTCTAAAGATAACTTGATATCTTTAAGGTAGAAAAGCCAAGTGTCAAGGAAGCTTTTTGGTCAAGACTATTGCAACCATTTCAAACTCAAGGTATAGCCCCTTTTGCTTGGAGAAGTCTTTGTTGGAGTAATATTTTTTCCTTTATAAAAGGTTTAAGCTACTCCTGAAAAGCTTCCTTTACGCAAACATATTTGTCATGAAGTGGTAGCTGGGTATCAATTAAAATAGATCTAATTAACAGTTTCAGATGCAGACCTGAAAAATATTTGTCATTGTCTTTACCAATCTAATGCTCTATGCAAAATATCCTTTATAAACCATTTCAGTGCATTTTTGCAATATAATTGGCAGTTGGAAGGAATTGTCAAGGAAAACATGGGAAAGCTAATTAAAAAAATTTAATCATTTTATAACAGGACTTTCATTATACTGTGATGCATATACACTTTCTACAAGTGTATTCCACTAATGCATTTCTTAATGAATCAGTTATATTCTGAAAGTGCAGGACTTGCGTGTGTGTGTGTGTACGATTGTATTTTCATCTATACATGCACACTCTGTATTTATTCATACTGCCTTAAAGTACTGGGGAGGGTGGGGTGGCTTTTGAAGAGGAGAGTCTTTTAACTTTACTGACAGCAAAGTTTAGATTCTTTATTAACCTGTTCTTGAGTCTGGCATACATCTGTTGTAATGCCATGATAACTGATTGATGTGAAAACATCAGTCATGAATCCTGTGGTGTTTTCTCAGTATTTCATTTTACCCAAACTTAAACAGCTCAGAGACCAAGTACTGAGTAGATGCCTCAAGTTGGCAGAATTGATTCAGGAGTAATAAACATTTATTTTTATCACAACAAGTGAGGGTTAGAGGGAAAAGAAATAAGATCCACTGAATACTAATTCAGTTACTTTCAGCACAGAAATTGCAGCTGACTGGCCTTTAATGATTTTTCTCTTTGAAGCTATTAATTCTTCCTGTTGCATGTGTCCCCTCTAAAAAATACAGAGTACCTTATGGTAATTTAAGGTTGAGCAATTTATGGGAATTTTCTGAATAACTGATTTACACTCGCATATGGAGTATCTGAAATACGGACATGAGGTACAAGACAGATACCTCTAGTTGTGAAGAGACCAGGAACTCAGGATGTTGATTTTATCAAGGATTGGTGTTCATCTGAGCAGAAATAAAAGTGGATGCTTTGAAGATATTTTCATGAGTTGCAATGTCAGATTCTAAAGAGCCAAAAATATGGGAGTCTGTGCAGAATCATTATAGAGTCATAGAACGGTTTGGGTTAGAAACGACCTTAAGGTTCGTCTAGTTACAACTCTTTTGCCATGAGCAGGAGCACCTTTCACTAGATCAGGTTGCTCAGAGCTCAATCCAAGCTGCCTTGAACACTTCCAGGGATGGAAGATCCACAGCTTCTCTGGGCAACTTGTTCCAGTGCCTCACCACCCTCACAGTGAAAAATTTCTTCTTAATATCTAATCTAAAACTGCCCTCTTTCAGTTTAACGTCCTTACCTCTTGTCCTATCACTGCATGCCCTTTTCCAAAGTGTCTCTCTAACCCTTTTATAGGCTTCCTTTAGGTACTGGAAGGTGCTCTAAGGTCTCCTTGGAGCCGTCTCTTCTCCAGGATGAACAACCTCAACACTCTCTGCCTGTGTTCACAGGAGAATAAGCTTGCTAAGGCAAGATAAAACACACATAGGCTCCCTTTTAAAATCTAGGGATATGTGCAATACTCCATTCAAAACAGCTGGATCAATCAGAAAGAGATCTTGTTTGTTACCAAGATCTCCTCTGTTACCATTTTCTGTGCATGTGGCAAGGGTAAGTTGTCAGTAAAACTGACTGGATGCTGGTGTGGTTGGAGTCACTCCTTTAGTCCTGTTTCTTACCTGGTGTAGCTCCAGGTGGTTGCTGCTGTCTGAAAAATTCAGTTAATAGTTATATAATATATAGTTAATAGTCATGTAGTTATGTTAATTACAGAAATAGCTATAACTATATGTATATAACTATAGTTATAATTATAGCATATAATTATAAGCTATAAGAATTGGCTGCTATTAGCAACACAGTTCTGAGCCTCTTTGCATCCAATGTGACATCTGATAAAATCTGCCTTTTCACAAAAAATAAATGAACAAAAAAAAAGAGACCAAAAAACCCAAACCCAACCAAACAAAGAAAAACACAAAAAAACCCCAAAACACCTAAAACTCAGGCTGCTTTATTGTTTCATGTAATTTTTTTTCTGGGAAGTATACCATTAATGTTTTTCTTTCTACTCTTAGATATCTTTTCCTGTGCTATAAGGAACAGTTTAACGAGTTTAAACCTCATGTCTCTTAATGCCACAGGGATGGCAGGGTATCTGTCACTGACTCAGCTCTGTTTCAGGGACAAATTAGCATGCAACTTGGTTAGACTGCCAGCTGTTCCATTAGGAGGTGGGGGAAAGTGAAGTCAGGTTATTTTAATAGGTTCACTGTGTCTGTTTGCGTGGCTGTGCTCTCTGAGGTCCATATAATTCAACATACTGGAAGGTTCAGGTGCCCAAACAGGGAGCTGGGGGCTAGTGAGCACAACATTTCACTGTGTGAACCCATCTGTGTATGCAGAGTTTGGTGTTCTTGCTCAGTTACCTGCCATCACCAATTATTTTCTATTTTCTGTTTCTTATGAAAGCAGAAATAAGTTA
This sequence comes from Dasyornis broadbenti, assembly GCA_013397935.1. Lineage (NCBI taxonomy): Eukaryota > Metazoa > Chordata > Aves > Passeriformes > Dasyornithidae > Dasyornis > Dasyornis broadbenti. Next base: position 1,106,766 of record VZRN01003245.1, on the reverse strand, counting down.
ACATGCTAACTTACTGCAGTATCTACTGTGGAAGGACAGAGCACACCATAGATTCTTGAAGATATATTTCTATATCAAACGTGATTTATACCATGACAAATAAATTACATGGTTTTAACTTCAAGTTGATTAATGTTTACAATTAATGAATTCCCACTCACATTTTCTGGTGGAATTATTCACAGATTTGTAGTTAAACATATGAGAACATTAATTCAGAACTGTAGATAATTAGCAGTTCTCATCAGTGTTTAGTTTTCAGTTGGTTATTCTCCCTTTATTATGTGAACTAAATTTCTTGAAACGTATAAGAACTAGTTCACTTGGCAATCTTAAGTGATACTAAGAAAGTGGAGCTTTGCCTCCTAAGTACTGGTAGTGGGCAAATTCAGCAAGGCCAGAGAGGACTATGGAGAGCTTGATTGTGCTTTAAAAGCATCCTGTTAAAAGCAAATGCAAAGGGACTGCAGGTGCTTAAATCCTACTGGATACTTCCTGAGTTTAGCAGCCCTCATTCTTCCAAAGCAAAATTATAGCCTAGGAAGAAGCATCCTGCAGAACCCAAACCCTGCTGCCTTCCAGCACTGCAGAGATTCTGACTGTGTGAAATTAAAACAATAATGTGTTTGTACCAGTGATGTCCAGCTGTGTCCGTACTCACAGCATGGTCCTCTGAAATGTGTGTGGTTGACAGCAAAAAAATACAATAAAGTGGTGAGGCCAAAGCACAATCTGTCTATCTCTCATTTCTCCTTACCCTGCTTTTGGGTACATGATTCCTTGTGCTTTGTTATGCGCAAACAGGCAGCCAGTGCTCTGCTGTCTGCAGCCCTGAGCCCTTCAGCTTTGGGCTGCTGGCTTTGTAGCCAGCTGTGGCACTGGCACCAAACAGCACAGCTCCGGTTTTCCTGCTAACCTGCCAGGCTTTGCCCAGCTCTTGGTGTCTCTGCCATTCAGTTAGAGGAAACTGTTGCCTTTTTCGGGTGGTAAAAAATTGAGGCAGACACAGCAGTAGCAGGGAAAAGGGTATTTACCTTGGTTGTACTAGGATCCTAGGAGCAAAGCACCTTTACAGATGGAAATACAGCAGAAAGCACCAGGCCGCTCCTCCACGTATCCAAGCATAGCGAGCCCAGAGCATGGGTCCACACAGGTACAGGAACAGGATAAGTCCCTGCGCAACCCTAGTATACAATTTTTATGGTCTTCACAAATTAGCATATCAATCTAAAATCCCCAATAGGAAATGTGATAGATTAAGTAATGGTCCTCCTACCCTAGGCAGCCCCCCCCCAAATGAAATTCCAGTCTAGTTTACAAAATATGTTTCAGAGAAAGAGGCCCATCAAGGTTGGAGCCTACAGCTTTGAGATAGTGTGAAGCTGTTGACGTCTCACTGAGTATGTTTCATCTTCTTGCTTGGTAGGACCCCCAAACTGAGCTACATATCAGACTACAAGAATTATAGGTATGTGAGACTAGGGTACAAGGGATATGTGTAAAGAGTACAAAGAATATGTGCGAAGCAATAAGAAAAGGGAAAGGGTTTAAAATGTATTAAGGGTATAAAAAAGGTTTAAAGGGGTATAAAAAGAAAAGACAAAAAAACCTATCAGGCATGAAACTGGCATGTGCTGGAAGTTAAAACCACACACCACAGCCAGGGTTTGCCTGGGGTGGTTATGGCTGTCATGGTTTAACAGAGAAGGGAGCTGAACAGCACGCAGCTACTCCCTCACTCCCCTCTGCCAACTGGATGGGGGAGACAATTACGGAAAAAAGAAGTAAAATTTGTGGGTTGAGATTAAAATGGGTTAATAATATGTAAACTGTTGTAATTGTAGTTGTTGTTGTACAGAACAAGTGATGTAAAACGCAATTGCTCACCACCCACTGACCAATGCCCAGCCAGCTCCTGAGCAGTGGTCCTCTGTCAGAATTCTCCCTGGTTAACATGCTGAGCATGACACCATAGGATATGAAATATTCCTTTGGCCATTTGGGGTAATTTGTCCCAGTTGTGTCCCCTCCCAGGTTTTTGTGCACCCCCAACCTCCTTAAGCTAGGGTGGGGTGAGAAGCTGAAAATTTCTTGCCTTAGTGTCAGCACTGCTAATCAGCAACTAAAATGTCGGTGTGTTATTACAATTATTCTCATCCTAAATCCAAACCACAGCACAAACAACTAGGAAGGAAATTAACTTTATCCCAGCCAAAACCAGGAAAATGGCAAAACTGAGCTCTCCTGGGCTTCAGGTAATGGGTGTGTGTATTCAACCTTGAACAGCCCAGAGCGAACTGCTGGGGAATTGCCTGCTGGGGGATTGCTGGAGGATGTCCCCATCTACAAGCACAGGTAAACTCTAAACACGTTTCCAGTGACAGGTGAGAGAAGGCTAAAAGATGTTGGGAATGTGTCGCCTCGTCCACTGGCCACTCGATTGGCCCGGCTGACCAGGGCAGGACGACGTGCCGAGCTTGGATCACCGGCACCAAGACTCAGGCTGCAACCCCGACGCTCCAGCCTCCCAGGGGCGAGCTGTCTCCCGGCAACCTGAGTCTTGAATCACTGTCCTTGGCAACACTTCGAAGAGCGCAACAGTAGCTGCTTGTTAAACTGTGGCGACGGGAGCAAAGAGGAGAGAGGGACCTCCTGCGTTGATGTAATTCCAGAGCCTTTATTACCCAGCCTCCAGGGACGAGAGACATGAGTTTAGGGACACCGAAGGGAACCAAGCACAGAAGGCACAGAATGAGGGGTGACAAGGGGTTTTAAGGAGGGGAGGAGCTGGGCAGAGATGGGAGGATACAAATCAACGAACCAATAGGAATGGATTACATAAATAGGGTAAACCAATAGGATACAATCAGGGGCGGTCTCAGGGGTGGGTTCAGAGAATATAACCAATGAGGGAAGGAATAGGGTGGAAGGTTCTAGGGACAAGGAGGAGAAAGGGAAAGGGCTTAGGGATTGACAACTTGACAGACATAAAGATTGACAATTAATTAAAGAAACTTCGAGAACAGGGGGAGGAGAGCCCGGGGATTGACATCCCCAGGGGAGTGGCCAGCCCTCAGACTCCTCCCAATGACTCTACGCTCCCCGGGGGATCAGCCCACTCAACTTCTGTGTTTACCCACATGCTGAATCCCCCGGAATCATCATTAGGAGCCGGGGCAGTTGTCTTATTGGCCACTCCAGCGGTGCTAGATGGAGAAGGGGCAGCTTCCACTGGAGCTGCCTGACGCACCGCCACAGGAATGGGTTTGAAGAGTTGGAAAAAGATGAGTTTAAAGGTAGCATGATAGGAATGAGCAGGTCTGGTCCAAAGGGCTTCTGCAAGAGACAGTGTGGTTTTCTGAGCCATGGCTAAGCCATGTTGCTTTAATGTCCATTTTGGGCCAGTTTTCGCTTCCTTTTCTAGTCTAATGAAGGAAACTTTTGTGCCTTTAGCAGTGGTGTGAATTAGAGTTCCTGTGATGACAGCACAGAGCTCAGATTCAGGAAAAGTCTTCAAAAGCCAGGCCAAGGAAGGTACATTGTCTTTTAAGCTGTTTTAAATTTTTTCCATTAAAATTCTTGAGTGGAAACAAGGTACATGATTATTGCTGACTGAGAAAATGATTCAGAGAAACATGGGGGTGTATTTTAAATAAATTAGGTATCATATGTGTTTATATGCATGAAAATGTGCACAGAAGATGAGGAGCGAAGAGAGCCATATGGATTACAAATGGTTCTACTGCTTAGGGAAATTAATAACTTTAAGCTTTGATATATACGAGCCTGCTGGCATTCAGATGTTCTCATACTGGTGATTTAAGAAACCAGCTGAATCAATAAACAAACATTTGAAAGACAAAACATTCGAAAGACAAAACATTCAGCCAGCATCTAGCTTAAAAATTCAGATAAGATGCCTTCAAAAAGGACTTACAAAAAAGGCTGGGGTTTCTGCTAAGACTGAAATACAAATAAGATTAAAATGAGCTTGTTTTATATATTTGTGATATCCTTTTGCTAGCTTTAGGTATGTTTCCTGCTGTTTACAGATTTTTTGTCTTAGCCTCTAAAAATATAATATTGACACCAATATTAACTTCTTTAATTGCTGAATCAGAGTAATTAAAAGAATCAATCACTTTTAGTCAAAATGCATGCTTTCCCCCTTCATAAAAAAAGACACAAGGTTTTATACAAGATTCCTTCCTTTCCTCTGTGTCTTTGTCAGAAGACCAAACATTTATCAGGATATACATGGGCTGGAAACTGCACAAAGGTGAGTTCTCCAAAGCAGAACATAAACAGCCCAGCAAACCTGCTCAGTAGTGATTTCTTTGCACTTCAGCTGAGACTTTGCAAGGCCTGTGTGCCCTAACCCACATGATTGGGTTCTTAATGTTGTGCTTTCCAAGGAAGAAAAGAAACAGGCATGGTAAAAAGAAATAGTGCATCACACTATTTGTGTAGATTTACTCTGAAGGAATATTAAAAATAATTTCATATTCATGTGAGACTGGAGAGAGGTATTGCTAAACTTATAAGGAAATGAAATCAGATATTAACTAACTGACAACCAGCAGCATTTGGTGTCTCCAGTAACCTGAACAAGTCCAGCCAGCTTTTCCAGGGGGATGCTATTGGAAGGGGTGTCAAAGGTTTTTCTAAAGTCCAGGCAGACAACATCCACAGCCTTTCCCTCATCTGCCAAGCTGTTCACCTTGCCATAGGAGATCAGATTAGCCAAGTAGAACCTGCCTCTCACAAACCCACACAGGCCGAGTGTGACCCCCTGGTTGTTCAGTTGTGCCGTGTGATGGCACTCCAGATCATCTGCCCCATTACTTTGGCACTGAGGTCAGGCTGACAGGCCTGTCGTTCCCTGGATCCTCTTTCTCACCCTTTTTGTACCTGGGTGTCACACTTGCTGACCTCTAGTCAACTGGGACTTCCCAGATTAGTCAGAATTGCTGGTAAATGATGGAAAGTGACGTCTGAGCACTTCTGTGAGCTCAAATTTGGCCTGGATAGACTTGTGTGTGTCTTAGTGGTGAACATGAAGAATGTGCTCTATTCTCAACCCATTGCTCAAACCCATTGCTGATGTGACTGTCAATAACTTGTCTTCACAAGCATTTTTTTATATATTTACATCATCTGGCATTTTAACATTTTTGTTTCTCTTGGGGAAAGGATCGGGGATGCATCTATCTTAGATGAAATAACTGCATATCCATCACGACTTTCATCTCTACCTGTATGCTTTTACATCAAGTTCTTAGTTGTCCTGTTTGCAAAAACATACTCTGTGGTCATCCTGTTCAGATGTCATCTCCTGGGTTTTTTTTTGTTTTATTGTTATTATTTTATTTTAGGGGGTTTTGTTTTTTGGTGTTTTTTTACTGTTCCAGCTGCTTGGTAGTGTGTGTGGCAGGCTGAGGAGTTCCTAGTCAGGCTGAGTATCACAGCACAGATCTACACCACCTTCTGAATTTCTCTGTAATCAAAAGAGAAGAACGTGTCAGGCTTCACCTGAAAAGCAGCCACGTACTGTAAACCATCACACAGAGACTGCAGTAAACTGCGGAAAATAAAAGACAATTAAGATGTGAAGCTCCCAAAATTCCAGGTGCTTTGGTCAATCAATAAAAATTTGAATGGGAGTAGAGATACTGAAACAGGTTCTTTATTGTTTCAACTTTTATTTTTCTGGCCATGACATTACTAGACAGATTAATTTTTTGAACGCCTTTATAGACTCTGAAGCCCAGGAACTTATGAACCCTATGATTTCCTCAACAAGCTAAAGACTCAAAATCCATTAGAAATCTTCAGGTTAAGAGTGTGAAAACATAGGTGAAGATTCAAGATGGGGAGAAAGCTACTGCTTGTAAAGATAGGACATAAACCATCAACTACTTGGTTCAATTCATATTCTCCATATGGATCTCACTTTTTGCTGCTAGGGCTTTTGTCTGGCTTTCATTTGCATGCCAGAAAGTAAATATTGGCAAGTTCAGACTTTCACATCATCAGCTGTTTGGTATCTCTGTATTTGTAAAGTACTCTGGAAAGCTCCCCTTTTCAGTGTGTTGTTTTCCATGCATGGATCTGATCTGTCCCTGCTGCAATTTGCGTAGAGCCAGGGAAGTTCCTCCCAGTTCTGTCCTGCCTTCTGAGACCTTCACTCAGAGTCCACCAGGTGTGGATTCATTCTAGGGGATAATTCTCTGGTAGGAGAGAGTTTTCCTTTTCTGCTGCCAGAGCAGAAAAAGATATTGAAGACAGTCAAAACCGAGACATAATTTTTGTGGTTTTCATGTGCCTTTGTGGGCAGCAAGGCACATGAGAAGCCCATGAGAAGTTGCTTTTTGTCTGCCTGAGGAGACTTGTACCTGCAGTGGACTATTAGAAAGACTTGAGGGGAGAAGGGAAAAAAGATTGACCTGAACCTGAGAAGAAGCACAAAAGAGAGGAGATTTTTTATGTCCTAGAAGTATCACCTCTGTAGGAATAAAACCTATTACCTTTCTCTCTGTGACTCTTGGAGAGACACTAGTTGACAGGATTTTGTTGGGGTTTTTTTGCTACATCAAAAATCATGGATCTTGGCGGCCTAATTTATCCTCTCTTTTTTCTCATCTTTTATCCCAAAAAGAAAATTGATGTGTTTTCTGTGGTGTGTTCAGTGACACAAAGACTATGTCTAGCAAGTTGCACACCAGCCATTCATTTTCTGTGAGAGAAATCTTTGATCCTTTGATATGCCATGGCATTCAAGTGCCATTTACAGTTGTTACTCACTGAATTTTTGGAAAAGATGTATTTTTTTACACAGTGTAAAGAATGCTCTCAGTTTGATTATGCTCTCAGCTGAATTAAAAAATGTACTTTCTTGCTAGATGAACATTAATTTAGTTTTTGCTTGGTTTTCTATGTTGAATGATTTCTACCCAGTTTAACAGTAACATGAAGAACTCTACAAAGTATCCTTGCTATAAATTTTACTAAAATAAGATACTGGGAAGAGGAAAGAAACCCTAGAAATGCCACAGCTGAGGCAAAACGTAGTGAAGAGGAGCTGCAGCACCCAAGTACTCTTTGCTCATTTAGATGGCTTGCCTTTATCTTCTTAGAGAGAGAGTGGGTTTGTTCAAGCTCACTTTCAGCAGTGATGACAGGAAGACATCACTAATTACACTCCAAATTATCATGGCTAAAAATCTAGCTAACCATCTGGGTCTGAAATTAATTAAACTTCTGCCTTTTCAGGTCCTGACCCAGATACCCATTGATGGGTTTTTGGGTTTTTTTCCTTCCCTGCTGCTCATATCTGTTTTCTGTCACTTCATATCTGGATGTTGTCTGCTTTCTCCTACAGGTCTCAGATGATGCATCGAACTGCTTTAAACGTCCCCTTCCCCACACACATCCACCCTGCCTGGAGACCCTGTTTTGTGTCTGAAGAGCTCAGAATTGAAGAGTTCCCCCACAAGTACCAGGCATTGGTTACAAAAATTACCAAGTCCTCCATTACTCTACTATTTACTGCAATTGAAGCAGGTGCACCTAACTGTGTGGATTTATTTTTAATCTTTCCTAGCTGAAACAGATGGAATCTCTGAGACAGCCACTGTTTAAGAGACATCTTCCCCGAACCTTGATTACTTTGAAAAGCTGAACTTCCACTGGCAGAAAACAAATCCTGATTCAAAGCCTAGATACTTACAGGGCTCTTTAGCTCTTCCTCTCTAGCCTGACAGAGGATTCAAGCTTCTAATACTAAAATATTTTGCAAATTAGGCTTTGAGTATCTCATTTTGCACAGGAAAACATTCCATTTTAACTATTTGGCCGAACATGAAAGCGTGTCTAGCTCTAAGCAATGAGGCAGTTTGCAGCTCTGATTAGCCACCCAAACATAAGCATTTTGCAGCTTTGGTTACTCATCCAGTTAGGAATAGCTCAGTTCTAATACAGAAAGATTATATTTGCAGGAATTTGAAAACAACAAGCCTATGTATAATCAAGGATGTTCCTTGACCTGTCCTCGTGCTGATTTATTCAGTGGCAGCTGAAGGAAGGGAGAAGGAGCTGGAAGTGGTACATGTTGTGATGGACTCTGGCACCTTCAAGGCCTTGGGGAGTGAGGTCCAGTGACTCATCTCCTAGGCTGGCAAGTTCCGAACTGTGTTCTTGTTATAAAATTCAGATTAAAAAATGTTTCTTACCAATCTTTATCCTTCAATTTCATGTGGTGTTATTAAAGGAGATACAGTGTAGTGCAATCTTGCTGCTGTTTCCCTTGGTCCAACACTGCAGTTCTGAGACTATTCATCCTAAAAGGCAAATTCTGTTCTACACAAACTTTTCACTGCTTTCTTTCATTTCTACTACCAGCTGGATCAACAGCAGGAATAATTACTCTATGCATAAGTAATTAATATGATATGGTTCAACCAACTTATAAAAATCTCAAACTGACTTTTGATTTATATTTATTGATGGGATTGATGGTAACAGATGAAGAAGCAGAAGGTGTTTTTGCCTTGTCCTTCCATTCCTGATCAGTAAAACATGACTACAACTTTCAACTAATTTTAATTAATTTTCATTTAATTTCCTCAAATGAGGGACCATGAAAAATGACATTCTGAAGATTGGAGCAATGATGGGTTAGTTTGGTACAGCTCCTAGTCATGCTGACAGGGAATGATTCATGTGACATTCTCTCCTCACAAAAATGAGGTTTCAAACTCCTTAGTCATTCTGTAAAAGATGCCACAGTAACACACCCCTTCAACCTTTACAGTGGTTTATAATTTAATTAAAGAGAAAATTTCCCCTTTCCCCTCTCAGAACTTGTTTCTCTTTCACAGAGTTACCTTGGGAAAATAAGCAGGTGGATCTGAACATTGTTTCTATTAATCCTTTCCCAAAGGAACTTTGAAAACTTTAGGTACTCAAACCTCATAAAGACACAGTCCCTGCTAATACTAAGCACCTGTTGTTTAGCCACACATTTTGCAATTCATACATTAGCCTATTCCAGACACATTACTGGGAAAACAACAATTAAAGTAATGTAAATAGAAACCAGGACATAAAGAAATGCTCTATACAGCCTCTCTAAGTAGTGGAAACTTTCCCGAAAATGAATAAACTAACTGGGAACAATTTTCTGTTGGAAACAATCCAAAGACATTAAGAAGATTGGAAATTTTAACTGCAAGAAGAATTTTTCTTCCAAAACAACTGCCTCATCTGGCATTAGGAAAATTCTCCAAGTTGGTTTCTTCAGAATCTTTGCACAACAGGGCTCCCCTCACTTACCCCACTGTGGGGACGTGCCAATGCCTTTGCAGCAGACTCTGGCCTGTGGCACAGGGCTGAAGGACCTGGGCAGCCTGGCCACTGCAGCCCTCCCTGTGGATGATCCAGTTTGGTATGAGGGAGGATGCACAAGTTGCCTGTGGGTCTGTGCCTGGCAGCCAGGAGGGCCAACCTGTTCTGGGGGGCATCAGGCAGAGAGCATCGCCAGCTGGGCAAGGGAGGGGATTGTCCCATTCTGCTCTGCACTGAGGCACTCACCTCAAGTGCTGGGGGCAGTTTTGAGGCCAAAATGTAAGAAAGGTATTAAACTATTAGACAGTGTACCAAGGAGGACAATGAGGATGGTGAAGGGCCTTGAGGGGAAGCCACAGGAGAAGCATCTGAAGTCACTTGGTCTGTTCAGCCTGCAGGAGACTGAAGGGAGACCTCATTGCAGTCTATAACTTCCTCATGAGGGGAGGAGGAGGGGCAGGCACTGATCTCACCTCTCTGGTGCCCAGTGACAGGAACTGAGGCAATGGCCTGAAGTTGTGACAGGAGAGGTTTACATTGGATATCAGAAAAAGATTCTTCACCCAGAGGCTGTTTGGGCATTAGAACAGGCTCCCCAGGGAAGTGGTCACAGCACCAAGCCTGACAGAGCTCAAGAAGCGTTTAGACAATGCTTTCAGGCACATGGTGTGACTCTTGGGGATGGTCCTGTGCAGGCCCAGGAGTTGAACTTGATGATCCTTGTGGATCCCTTCCAACTCAGCTTATTCTGTGACTCTGTGATTCTGTGTTTATAAATGTGTTGTGCCTTCATCATGGGCACAGTCTCAGCTCCTCTGTGCCCGTGCTGTGGTAAAAAGTGCAGGCAAGACCGTGAGCTTCCCAGAGACTGTAATAACCAGATTACAAAACATCAGAGCAGCACTCATGGAAATAAATGCTCAAAGACATTTTTGTATAGGTGTTCCCCTAAAGACTCACTGATTCTTACAACCACTATGGTGGAGAGCACTGACTGCAGGACAATGCCCCTGCAATGTCCTCAATGATGCCAGAATTCAGAGGGTGGCATCTTCCATGAAACTGAGGCATACCATCTACTGGAAACATAAACCCATGAAGTGTACACCTTGTACAAAGTCAGTCTCTTAAAGCAGCAGCTCCACAAAGAGGATGTTCTGGAGAGCAGAAAGGACACTTGGCTTGTGGGGACTTGTGTTAGTTTTAATGTGTCCCAAGAGTTTCAATATTTTGTCTTAGTGAACAAAGGAAACCAACTGAAGTCAGAAATCAAACTTCAACGCGTTTCCAGCCACAAACCATCAAATGGGATTTGCAGCATGAACAGCACAATTAGGGATAATAAATGGCCTAGAGCAAAAGGGAAAGGATGCATGAGATAGTATCCTTTGGGGGAAAAATAAAAAATAAATCCTTCAGAACAGACTAGAGAGAAAAACATCTTCACTCATGTGGTGGTGCATCACAATTTTTGAGTGATCTCAAGAACGCTCGTTTGTGACAATTCAGAAGTCTGGTGATGAATCCCTGCTGCAGAGCTCAGAGATTACCTGTTGTTCATTTCTCTTACTGATGTCAGTGTATGCTAACTACACCCACTGTTAATAAACACAGGTTTTAGTGGTTAGCCTGACAAGATACACATTCTAAATTTACATTAGAATGATGTAAATGATGGCACTTGTCCTACATATCCATGGTGTTCACTTGAGTTTACTGAGGGATATCCCTTCAAAGAGTGTCTTTTGGGTATTGAAGTAGAAAGAAGTAAAAGAGTTTGTTTCCCATTTGAGATAGTTTTCAATGCAGTCTTTTATTCCCCACTGTGCATTTAATATGCTCATGTAGACTTGCAGCTTCTGGCACAGTCTTAGAGATGAGACTTCTGAAATATTGATGGAATTCCAGCTATTTTGCTAAAGCCGCAATCAGAAAAATCTGACTTTAGACAGCTCTCATTAAGTGGGAAAAGAAAATCCATTCGTGTCTTCTCTTACTGTGATAGTTGTCCCCAGAATGAGATTAGTGTTTAGGACTAAGATTCCATCAGGCTTGAAAAGTTTACCATGTCTTGTTACTGGGGTAAGCTAAAAAAATACCCCCCACCCCCATTCAGATTTAGTCTTACATTTTAACAAAAGACAGAGTTCATCTATTGTTTACATCCTTGTATGGCAGAGCAGCAGGAAGGGGGATGTGCTCCCTGCAAAGGCGCTGTCTCCATGTGGGCAGTGGTGATGCTTCCCTCTGCAGTGAGGGGTCTCAGGAAGCGGTTGTGATCTCGAGAATTGATGTGCATGGTCAGGGTGCAGCTGTGCTGTGCTTCCCTTGGCAGGAAGCAGAGCACCAGTGGTAGGCTTTTTGTGCCAGAGGCAGCAACTGGAATTGTGAGCTTGACCTAGGGAGGGGAAAGGGAAGGGGATTTATCTCACTGAAATAAGAGTGCTTTCTTATTTAAAATTAAATTTGTAATTAATTAGCCAATTCTGTTCTGCAAAGCTTTTAAGCACACAGAGGTCACCAAGCGTGTACTTGTGTTTGATGAATTTGGGGGTAGAAAGAATTTTAATAGCACTTCAGCACAAAGTCAGAATCTTTGAGAAAGGCACTTACAAAACTGTAATTATTTAGTGCTGAAATTAGACGGCATTTGCACCTTCTATACTGTTTTTTAACCATGTCAAGTTGGTCTTTCTTTGCTTTGTAATAGTCATTTCTCTTGTCCTTTTATTAGCCTCTGGTGAACAACAACACAATCTGCAAACACTATAAAACATTTTTTTCTGTGAAAAACATAATTCCATATTATAGTAAAGTTTATTTTCTTATTCTTGTTTATAATAGAAGAATAATACTTTTAGGGAGAAATAGCATCTTTTATTAGTCCATCTACTGTCATTCCAGACAGGAGACACTCTTTCCAGTGCACAAATCAGTTTCGCATCTGGATGTGAAGGATGAAACTGCTGGCAGAGAATAAAACAACTGCTCTGAGTTTAACTTTATTATGGAGACTGGGTAGAAACCCTTGGAGAAAAGAAGCCATAAATAAAGGATAGTAAAGTCATTTAGTTCCCATGAGGTAGAGAGGCTGTGCCCATGCTAACATTCAAACTAGACCCCCATCTGTTTGCCAGCTTCAGACCCAACAGGCACCACATGGTCTCTGTCTGCATCGTATGAATTCTTTCACCCTCACAAAGAGGGTGGCAACACTCAAAGAGCTTATTTGGAATACTGCCAGGCCAGGCTATCTCCCATCCCTTCCCTGTGACAGCGTCACTTTGCTGGGGGCTAGATGTGCTCCAGAGACTGAGTAACAGCTTGACAGCATCGATGGCAGCCGCACAGTGCCCAGCCTGAGCTGCTGCTTCATTCCCTGCTATTCAATATAGGCAATTATCACCTGCAGAATAGTATTCCTTAGTAACAAAATATTTATTTTAAGAAGTCAAAATAGAAGTAGCCTATTGAACTTCAGCCCAGCACTCCAGAATGTCATAGCACCAAGGAAAAGAAACTAGAGTTTGTAACTTAGAAAAATGCAGTCTTACTATCTGAGCTCAGTCCACGGTCCCTTATGTTTTCTAGTACATCAGACACAACAGTCTCTTACACGCATCTTGTTGCATGCTATTTTAGTGTAACAGCAACAGCTTTTGAAGTTTCTTTGATGTTCAACTTGTTACTAGACATGATCTCTAAAAAACCAGACTAACCTGTTCTCACTGCAGTAGAGACACGGCCATCTGCCTCTCCCACACATCCACTGTATCCTCTCACAGTCTTGCTCACTCTTTCAATTATTCTACATAAACAGGGTAAGATCCAGTATCACATTTTAAAATGCCATGTTTAGATTAGAATGAGTCAATTTTTGAAGAGGTTTTCTCCCATCAGAGCTGTCATTTCCCATTTCCTTCCTAAATGTGTGTCCTATGTGCTAAATAACTTATTGATCCTTTGTAATTTCTGCTCATTGTTCTCCTGAATGACAATGTCTGCCTCAATACAATACAGCCTGCCTTTCAAGATACCCTAGATCTTTCCATAATTTCCTTCTAAATATGCTTTGCTGTATTTCAGATATAAATCAGTGGCAAATGAGACAAATCGGTTATCCCAGTTTGCTGTCTGTACTTTACCCAGACACTGGGAGGTGCCTCATGTTATTACTTTTTTTCTTTCATATAGTTATTGTCTAGATCTTGAAAGAAAAATCTGTTTGTGATCAACAGGGATTTGATCCATTGTTACAGGACCTCTTTCTGCTGTGGAGCTGGTAGTAGATTTGCATAATTACATTCTGAAATCAATATAAACTCAAGGTATCCTCATCACAGATAGAGAGATCTCTTTTCTCACAAATGGTACTTGTTGGATGAGTGGCACATATTTTAGACACTACCTGGTTTTGTGCTTTATTTATTAGAAGCTACGAGCTAAGTGAAGCTTTTGGGTGAAATTCTATTATTATAATCTTATCTTCATTATTCCCTATTTCTATATATCCAAGCCAGAGGATATAAATGGTTGTTAACAATAAGAAGGAGCATTCATCTACTGTACACAATACAGAAGTTTATTGTATGAGATTGTTATTATTTTCCATGGTTTCTGGTTGTCTGTATTTTTGTCCCATGCATTGGCCTTGGCTCTGCTTAGCTCTATCATCAAACCATCAATAAGAGCACATATATTACAAACTTCATAAAAACTCTCAAAACAAGCAGAAAAATCAACTCTTTTTAACAGAGAAATACAGGAGGAATAGGACAATTACGCATCTTCACCAAACAAATAGTTCTTCTGAGTGGTAGCAAATAAACACTCAGTTGATACAATCGTGAGCTGTTAGGGAAAGCTGAAAGAGTGAAGTTTGTAGGAAGGAACTTAAGCTTGACTTGAGAACATCTCTGGGACATCTACTCCAACGTTAGACCACATGCGCAGTAAAAGGTTTTTTTCTAATGTTAAGTGAAATTTGCTGTATGTCAATTTGTGTCCATTGCCTCTTGCCCTGTCACTGAGCATCACTGGAAAGACCCTTGGAGCTTCTCTCTATCAGGTATTTATCCATGCTGGTAAGATTCCCTTGAACCTGCTCTTCTCCAGGCTGAACAATCCCAGCTTTCTCAGCCTCTTGTACGTCAGATGCTCCAGCTCCTTCATCAGTACTGAGAGGCCCCAGCACAGCATCCCAGATGTGTTTCACAAAGCTGAGCAGAGGGGAAGGACCATCTCCCTTGGCCTGCTGGCAATGGTCTGTCTAGTACCACCCAGGAAGTTCCTGGCCATCTTTGCTGCAAGTGGTGTTTGCTGCCTCGTGGTCAGTCTGTTCCCCACGATCCACAGTGCCTCACGTCCACAGAGCTGCTCTCCAGCTGGTCAGCCCCCACCACCTACCACTGTATGAAGTTATCACCCCATGGAGACAACTTGAGTGGGGTACTAATGAAAATATTAAGAAACCTACTACTTGGGATTCACAAAAGTCAGCAAGATCTGACTGGAGATTGAGCCCTCTGTCTTTAGTACTAGTGGTAGAGCATTTACCTAAGAAATGAGAGGCATGAATTTGGCTTTAGTCTAGCTCTAGGGAGCTCACCCTTTGTTCCTGATTCCCAAGAGACAGTTTCCTATGCATTACCTTGAGGAAAATCAGAGCACAGCAAGTAATTCCGCTCATCCTCTTGAGGCAGGATTCCAGCACCAGTGGCTGACACCACCAGAAAAGCCAAGTAGTACCCATGAAGTACAGGGAGTAACGATGCTGATTGCAGTGACCGAAGAACAAAGCGGCTTCTGGTCTCTGCCCCTCCTTCCAAGATGTGGGCGTTTTGCTCATTTTCCATCTGTTTGCTTTGTTTAATGCTGTCTAATGTAAAATGGACAAATAATCCTTGTAACAGGGACAAAGATTCATATGCATCCCCTCCCATTTATGCACTGTAACTACTGCTAGACTGCTGGCAAACTGCTCTTCCTTCAGGAAAGAAAGATTGCTTTTTTCAGAAACTCATTCCCCTACAGATCAGATGGCAAAGGATGTTGTTATATTTTCTGTCCACTGCCAAGGACAGCAAGACAAAAGGTGTGTATTCAAGTGGTTGTCAAAAAATTTAAATTGCAGTGTAATTATCTTGCTCAACATTTTATTAGAGTAGCAACAAAAATCCATTACAAATTAATCCCCACAGTAGCACGCATCCAAGAATTACAAAATACTTTTGTTTGAATAACAATTGTTCTACATTTATCAGTAGTACATTTCTCTGAACAATTTCACAATGTTTATAATAAACAAGTGTATAAACCACATGAAGCTACAGAATGAAACTGGAATTACTCTGGGTAGGTGAAGAAGAATTTCTCTCTAAACCAGTTGCTCTTACATAGTTTGTTGGAATTCAAATTTCCAAGATTCAGCTCCCAAATTAATGAATTCAGGAGTCTAAATCAGTTTGGCTGAGCCAATTCACTGGTGTTTGCTGTACCACTGTACCCCACTAGTAATGAAAGAATCAGGAGAAAACAAACTCTTATTGAAAAGAACAAAAGAGCAAAGAAACAATTCTGTCTGAAGAAGAGATAACAAAATACTGAAAGACCATTTTCAAATTTTACTGCAATTTGTAGCAAAAGAAACAACTGTACACACACATAGTGGAGAAATAAACAAACACAGGCAGCATTGTTGAAAGAAAAATTTATCTTTTCACATTCTTGAAATAATATTTTTTTTCCATGGTGACAATGCTCAGACCTCTGTGTGTATGTGTGTTTAATTTATTTATTTATTTTTAGAATAGCTTTTTAAAAAAACCAACAAGACAAATCTGTCAACTTCCAGAATGACTGATCCAAGCCTTCACTTTGTAGCTGCGGAGATAAAGTAGCAGGTCCTGAAGTAGATTCAGTCCTTCAGTTAATTTTGTTGGGTTGTTTTTGAAGGGATGCTAGTGAGAGCTTTATCATTTGACTTGTGTCATTCATTTCCAAAGGAGCATCATAAAGCCTTTTACAATACATTGGAGCTTCTCTGACGTATTCTTAACTCTGAGCTCAGGGAAATCATGAAATAATTTGAAAATGTGTTATAAATACCCTTGACCTTTCTCAGCTGCACAATTTACCTTCACTGAAACTTCTGAAATCCCAGCGTTTCAGAAGAGAAGCAGGATAGCTCCATAAGCCAGATGTAAAAGCAGCACCTCTTCTGTTACATTCTGGATAAACTTCTAAATAAAAGTCCAATAAGAATGCAATCTCTTACATCAAAGACATTAAATAAGGATACAAGATTTCAATGGATTTCGGGATTGCTACCAATCAGACAATTCTTTCAGACTAAATCTTGCAAAGGAGTTTGCTATCCACAAAACAAATATACAAAGCTAGTTATATTGCTACAGTCAGTAGCTGACATCCAGTCACTTTCATTTCTAGGAAAAAATCTATATTATTATGAAAAAATTTAAAATCACATTTTTTTAAAAAAAATACATGCACACATATATAATTTACAATATCTAGGTACAAAAAATGGTTGATTTCTGTTCTAAACAGAAGGGCAAACACAGAAATAATCATATTAACATGATATCTGACGAAGTTTTGTAGTGTTAGCTGTATATCAGTATAAAATTAGCATGGATTTCACAGTTAACATCTATAAAGACACGGTCACATCACATTATCAGTTAAAATCACACCTTAGTTTAAATCTGCAATTTTAAATATTGTATTTTTGCAATATTTGCAATCAACAATATTTGCAATTTTGCAGTCATAATAATTTCTGTTTGCACAAATAAATATCAGAATGAAATAATTCCTTTTCATTTTTGTAATTCCTGGTGATGGTGAATACAAAATCACCTACACAGATTTTAGCCCTTAATGAAGCATCACAAAGAATTTGGGCTTAAATACCTCACCTGAACATCTGGTAGAGCAGAGGCTGAGAATGCAGATAGTTACTTCTTGAGCAAAAAGGCAAATAAAGGAGAGAATTCACTTCTGGAACTGTCAGTCTATAAAAGATGTAATTCAGTCTGTGCTCTGAAAGCGTTGAGATAAAAGTTTAAGTTTGTGTTACTGTTACTATATGAATACTGAGCTCGGTTTTTACCCAGCCAGTTGTGTTCCTCACCGGACAGCCAGATTTCCATGGAATGGACTCTTTGCCTGCTGCTAGTTCTGCACATCTTGCTTTTTAGGTAAGAAAAGCAACTAGTTCTAGCATCCCTTGAGAAATTCTGGGAAGTAGGGCCTGACTGAAAACAGCATATGAAGAGCAAAAGGATTCCACAGGTGGCCACTTCCGCAGCCACTCCCTGCAGCTCAGACCAGGAATTGTCTCTCATCACCTGCAAGCAGTGCTGGCTCACAGACACAAAGACTTTGCTCAGTAAGACACAGGAACTTGCTTTGACTTTGACTGTCTCTTGGCTGAGCAGAGATAAATTCCTGTGTAAGGTTCACAGATAATATAATTTAATTTCTCTGTGACTGGTGCTTTAGAGGTAATGTCAAACAGGTTGTGGTATCTCTCCTTGACTTCTCCTTATCATGAAAAACTGTAGCTTTAAGCAAGTGTAAGTGGTAAGGTGCCACAGAACTCTAATTTCATCAAGCTCTACAAAGGAAAGATTTGCTCTGAGTGTGTGTCACAGCGACAGAACTGTACTTAAGAGATTAATTGCTAGGTACTAATCTGAGAATACATTGGTATCCTTCTCTCTGACTCTGGAACCCTAGCCAGCTTTGCTTACTTGGCTCACATGTGACTTAGCTGTCATTTTAGTTCTTCCTTATTATTTTAAAAGCAGTCTGGACATCCGCCTCTCAGTTGTGTCGGTGTTCAGACACCTCAGAGATGGAGCATCTGCACAGAAATAGACCCCACTGCATGTGCCTGCCTGGTGGCCTGTGCTGCTCAGAGAGACAACCTGGTAAGCTGGGCAATGCAGAGGATTTGGGAAAGATTGCAACATGGCCTGCATGGGTTCTGCTGCTGGCTCTGCTCCAGGCAAAGTTCTGCCAGCATCTGGAATTTTGTCACACCTACACTGCTGGTATAAACTTCCTGCTGTTGCTCCCTTCCGTGCCCTGCCATCCCTCTGCCAAGCTGGAAAGGGCCTGTGGAGCTCCGCAAAGGTAAAACAGGAGTTAAAGCAAGGATACGGACAGAGCAGGATAGAGACTGTTCACAAAATCACAGAATCACAGAGTGGGTAAGGTTGGAAGGGTCCACAGTGGCTCATCTGGTCCAACCTCCCTGCTCAAGCAGGGTCATGCCAGAGCACATGGCACAGGACTGAGTCCATATGGCTCTTGAATATGTCCAGTGAGGGAGACTACATAAGCTCTCTGGGCAATCTGTTTGCTTCCTGCTTGCTGCATAGGGAATGCCCAATACTGTCCTTTCCATGCAGCAGACACAGGTTCACAGTTCATGGTTTTAACGTTCAAATCTGAGGTCCATCAGGGTATTTTTAGTTCTCTTTAAGTTTGCAAATATAGCTGAACGTTAGTGAAAGTGGTTTGAACAGGGGAAGCAGCTGTGTATGGAAAAGAATACTGGATAGGAAAGCCTTACACTGCTGGAGAGGGTCCCTCCTTCATCCCACACTAGACAGGTTTGTGACTCTTGGGGATGGTGCTGTGCAGGGCTGGGAGTTGAACTCGATGATCCTTGTGGGTCCCTTCTGACTCAGCCTGTTCTGTGATTCTGTGAGTTAGGTTTTTTACAGGTTTTCAAATGTCATGTACAAAAGCTGTGCAAAATGTTCATAACAAACAGGAATACACAGGCACTTTCCTGAGCTGCTGCACAGAAGTGAGAACATATACTTCTAGCAATAACAAGAGCTTGTCTAGAGCAAAGCCAAAGCAATATATGATGTTTTGTCTGCAGCTACACCAGGGAGACTATGGCCCCAGGCTTTGTATGGTGGGCCTGTGTGGGAAGAGCATGGAAGTGGCTATGTTGGCAAGTGAAAAGCCGTGATGACTTCTCTCCTGACAACACTTTATGTCCTAAGGTATTCTAATAGATAAATTTTGAGACAAAAAAATTTTAAAAGTGTCATTTTTTCACAGAATTTTTCTCTTTTCCCCAGACATTATTGATATTAAAGCTTTAAACCCCCTCTAGCGCTCTTAGATACAACTAGTATTGAACCAAGATAAAAGGAGCTGGTAAAAGCCTGTTGCACACTCTTCAATACCTGTCAAGCTCCAACAGGATTCAGTAACAGCTGAGACTTACATTTAAAGTGGTACATCTATAAATCTGATTGCTGAAAAAAATAAGGTATTTTAAATGCTTCCTACTGACTTTTAGATTTGTTTGTTTCCCTGCTGCAAATTCATTGAATGGTCTTCCTATTTCACACTGCTCAAGGTAAAAATAAACCAAAGAAAATAAAGATTTTGTGCTCTTTTCCATCAGATACCTGTTTATTGAAGCTTGCTATGATGGCTGCAATGAGATTTTCATTGATGTGGGATGAGGGAGTCACTGGCAGGTAATTACTGCTATCAGAGGCAGTTTTGGCTGCTGTCGGACAGGTCCCCATGGTACTGCCCAGCGCAGCCACACATTACAGCAGCTCCTCTCCTCTCCTCATTTCCCAACTTCACTGGGAGTATCATCCACTGCCCCGCTCTGTGTTCATGGTCATGTCCTGGCAAGCCTTGCTCATTCTGAGATCACAGACCACTCTTCAGCCAGTTAGTGGGAAGAAGGACTTAGGTATTCTATTGAAGCACACTCACCTGCCTAAAGTTAGGTTGTGTTAAGTACTTCATTCAGTTAGCCTCAATAATATACTCTTTTCCCTCCCCAAGACGCTGCATTTTCTTGTAGGGCAGAGGCTGGTATGTAAAGATTTATGGTAGCTTCTGCAATTCTGTGAGCAGAAATGTCTTCACAATTCATACAAGTTGGTGGGAACAGAGTATCCAAATGTCTTACGTGGCTGCGTACTCAGAACAAGGTGGGCCTCAGGCCTGAAAATGAGGAGAGAAGAAGCAAACTGACAAAAAAGTATTTTACATTCTCACGTCATCTGCAAAAGCAAATGAAAACTAAGCCTCTCTGTTCATCTATATTTTTAAGATCTAAAATGTATGGGTTTACAAACAACATTTAGGTAGTATTGTGTAAAAAAAAAGCATCATGAAAACAGTAACATGCATCATCAGGAGAACTGGATTAGAAGGGCTACACATGGGGATGCTTGCAGCTGGCACAGAAATGCAGGGGGCTTTCAGCAGTCTCAGAACCAGAGCGCTGGTGTGAGGGAGAGCTGTGTGGTGGCACCAGGCTAGTTAACCCCCAGCCAGAGTCGGGGGGCAGGCACAAGAAAATGTCCCATTGCCCTCCCTGCAGGCAGCCAGAGCATGCCCAGAGCAATCACTGAGCTCAGACACCAACATCACCCTCCTGCCAAATGTGTACCATGCTCAAGCACCACTTTCTGATGCTCCCCTGGAGCCCCCTGTTCATCAGAATATAAGGATTAATCTTGTTTCTCCTCATCCTTCCCCATGCTGCAGATCCTCCAAGTCCCATCACGCTTGGCACGAGGCACTTTGCAGCGCCAGGCGGTTGTCCATCCCTGCCATGCCCTGTTTGGTGCATGGCCTGTGATCATCAGCCTTTCCAAGCCCTCTGTGGTGCTGCCCCAGCAGAAAGCTCCCCCAGCACAGCCCCATGCCCTGCAACACACTCTGGTTCTGGAGGACTCCACAGCAAACACTGAAATGTATTAACTCTTACCTTGGATGACAAACACGTATCACCAATGGACAATTTTGCAGAGGACAGGTAGGTGTTGGTAATATCTTCTAGCTCAGTGCTGAAGTGATCGGAATCCTTGATAACATTATAATTTAGGGCCATGCTGTAACTGGCAGGTTTCTTCTCCTGTTTCTGCTGGTAGTTGCAGAGTTTCCTGAAGGCTGCTCTGAATTTCTGGGACATGAGATTATAAATTACAGGATTGATGGCACTATTTAAATAAATACAGATTCTGCAAAAGAGCAGGAACCAGTTTTCTTGGAAGGGTCTGGAGAGAAAGGAATTGACCACAACCAGGGTGCGGTAGGGCATCCATAGGAATGCAAATAGGATCACAACCACGGCCAGCATCTTGGTAACCTGAAGGAACACAGAGGTAGACAAAAATGGGGCAGAAGGTTAGTACTCCCCTTGGAATGAACATAAGCATTCTTACACATCTAGGGCCAAAACAAAACTATGGGCAGGTCCTTCACTAGGAATTTCTGATGAATATTTGATTCAGACAGGTTTTCTACAGCAGGAAGTACAAAAAATCTTGGCTCCAAATTCTTCCTAGTTTTTGTTAAATGGCTCTTTCCAGGTGATATTGCAGTAAGCTAACTGTTGTAGACCTTAGACTTTTCAACTTCTCGTGCTGGAAGGGGGTGTTAATTCAAATGGGAAAAAAGGGATCTAAAGTAATTCTTTCCCAACCACATTAGATCTCTTCCTTTAGACTAGTATAGCCTGTGGAGTAATTGAACCTGAAGCCTTTTTAAGTTATCTGGTTTAACAATCAGCCTGAAACAATTTTCCAAAGACAAAAATAAGGGAAAAAAGAGATGCCTCAAATCTTTAATATTTAATTAGATCTTTATTATTTTATGTTTACTCTGAAAAGTCAGTTAAAGTTTACAGTGCCAGGAAAAAAAAATATTAGCAATAAAACTTGATTGTTATAAGAACTTTATTCTACTGTATAATTTTGTTTTGAAAAAAGAAAAGAACAACCTTTGGGAATACCCAGGATAGCTGAAATAAAGTGAACACAAAAGAATAAAAAATTATTGAAACTCACTTTAAAGAGTCCTTCTTTTGTAAATGCTTTAATTCAATTGTAGGCAGTATTCAAATGTCTCTACATTTAAAAAAGTTTGAAAAATGTTAAAAAACAAATAGAAAGTACAGTGAAATGTGACATGGGATGATATGGTGGCACAGCCTTATGGAAGTCAGGAGATGACTCGGTGAACTGCGTGAAATGGAAAGCATTGGCACACATTTGATGAGCTACAACTGCTCCTTTTGATTGTGGATTGATAACAGTTTCAAGAGGAGATAATTCCACTAAGATCACTCACAAGCACATGCTAGTTTTAGAAGTGGGTTTTAGTTTGAAGTTATAAGGGAGTATATAATTCTCTTGTTTTCTGATCAGATAAGCTCATTATATAGAAACCTGCCATCCCATTGCCTATTGAATGTATTTTCCCCCATTTATCTAGAAAGACACACCTTTAAGCCAATTTGCTGGTTTTGTTATAGGTATTATAACAAAGAATATGATGAAGATCAAAGTTACTCCACAAATTGATGTATCTTTATTTATCTATCTTTAAATGTACACATTCAAAGACTGCAATTTTCTCTTTTAATTCTCCTCCCCTCACCCTTACTTTTGATTTCCCTACAGCTGTGTTCACTAGAAGTAAAACATAAAACAGGAATACTATCTCCTTTTTTGACTCTTGACTGATACATTTCATTACGACTTTTTGACTGTTTTGTCTAATTTTCTGTGCACAGTCATTGTAATAATGCAGAATACAAATGTGAGTGTTCCAGGTAACTCAAAGGATGATCTCTCCTTATCTCCAAACCACTTCTAAATGAGGCATTCTTGTGAACTTGCTGGCAAAGAGAGAGTTGACCCAGTACTGACCCACTCTGGCTCAGGAAGATTCAGGGCTCCTTACCTCTGCCTCTCATCCCTCCAGTTCGACTCCAGCCTGTGCCTCCAAACTGAGCAAATCCATTCAATGGAAAAAAAAAATCATTCATCATAGAAGATCATCCACATTTAAAGGAAGAAAGCTACCAGTTTTGGAGCCTGGGTGAACAGTGGAATAGAGCCAAACCAACAGATGTATTGCATCAGCTCAGGCATTCAGTGCATAACAACCTACACAGGCATCAGAGTACTTTGCTACTAGAATCTCAGCAGGGCACTCTATTATGTTATCTACAAGTCATTGGCAATTTACATTTTTCCTGAGCATGTCTTTCAGGAACAATTGTTCAGAGGATCATTTGCAGTGTTGCAGCTGTCAGTGTGAATCTGGACTAGAAGTAAACTATTCTTACTGTCAAGGAGGGGGTAAGTCAGAGTCACACAATTAACACTGTACAGCAATGAAAAAAACGCTGTTACTCCTCAAGTGACTGTATCCCATATACCTCAAATATATATACATAATATATATGTGTATCTATGTAGTGTGCAAATTATTAGCTGAATTTATATATATTGGCATCTTGATGCACATTTGCTGTCTAACACCACAAGCTTCTACTGCTGAAAACTTAACACTCCTCTGTAGAGCTGTTTTTCATTTTGCTCAGGTCAATGAACCAACTCACGTACCCATTTGCTGCCACAGAGTCAACATTCAGTGCAAGAGAAGAGGCAGAACCCATGGATGGCATCTCTTGGTGGTTCAGTCAGTGCAGGACAATGAGAATTCACTATAATTTTAAACTGTCTGCAGTTCATATCCTTCCAAAGCTGCCAAAAATACCAAACCTCTCACAAGCTCTCTATTGCCAGGCAGAAATTCAGCTTCCTGACCCATCTGACCAGTTGTTGTTGTGTCTCCGAGTCACGCTGTGAGGCCCTGAGTTCAGGTAGTTATTTGCTCATTGGTAAATCCTCCCTAAGCTGGCTCGAGGCAGTGGCTCTTCATGCTCAGCTGGCTCAGACCGTGACCTACAGCTCCCGGACGTGCTCTGGCAAGGCTTGCTTTGTCCCTAGCATGGGGGTTGTCACCCGCTGCAGGCTGAGGCATCACTCAGGACTTCAGACAGAAATTCACCTGAATTTGCTTTATAGGTGAACCCAGTACCTAAACACATGACTGAGGCCAAAGGTGCTTTCTTATCCAGACCAAAAGTCTTTATTGCTGCACGTAAGTAGTTTAGAGGAAAGTTTGGTCCTCTTTGTTTAATTAAACTACCATATCCTTTTTCAAATGATTTCATATGAAACAGAACTAAACAAAAATTGGGAGGAGGCTAAATATGTGACATCAGTGGAGTGGTAAGAGGACAAATTTTAAAAGAACATGCTTTTTATTACCTGTAAGTATACAGCAAATCTCCCTGAAAGCAGCAGCCCTACATCCTCAATTCGCTGCTCAGGTGAAGGCAAGCATACACTGATTGCTCTTGTGGATCTGCACTGCATATCCTATGCTCAGGGTACAAATTATTCTTAGTTAGGGAGATTGAAAACATTATAAAAAGGCTTTGAGCAATTTTGGCTTAGTCCAAATTTCAAGTGTAGTTTGAATGATAACAGAGTGCTTGAGATTGAATATGGTCCTGAGTGCATATAAACATTCTTCAAGCCCTATCTTTTTATTTCTGAGGATGTTCTAAAAAATATTTAAGATGTATTTTACTAAACAGAGTCCCAATACTTAATTCTGAACTGGTATCCTCCTTTTCCTTCCAGCTCCAAAACCTTGTCATTCTAAGGAAGTGTTTTCATTAAACATTATCATTACCCTGGTACAAACAGCTCAGTATTTGCTTCCTTCTCCTTTGAATACTAATCTTTCTTACGCTGATAGGTAAAAGCAATAGTCACTCTGGTGTTTTATAGCCATGTAATAACATCTTTCGTCTTGTGCCTGGTAGTGTTCATTGCAAAACACAGAGATTGTATATCCCAGTCCATGATTTCGTAATAAAAAAGTTGTGCAATGAGGAGGAGGATTAAATAAATAGAGGATTAAGGTCTTGATATACTAACACCACAAGTGAAACCAAGTGATAAGATTGAGGATTTCATGTAAGCAATGCAAAACGTATCTTGTACTACAGGCTGGAACCTGAGCTTGCTCTGCTGTGAGAGAACAGAGGGATTTCTCCAGTGAGCAGGTCATCACAGACTGCACCACTGGCTAAGAGAGGACTTTCTCTAGAAGATAATCTACCTATTATAACTGACCATGATGGCCATGATGACCTTAGAGGATTTGATTGGACCAATCAACTAACTTTGTGAGACACACATACTGTTCGGTGAGCTGGATTCCATCTCTAGTATAAACCAACGTGTTTGCTATGTAAGGCTGTATTTATTTTCCACAGTCCCCTTAGTATGTAAGGAAACTAGGAATTCTTTTGGGGAAAGTATAAAACCTACATAAAAATATGTAATTCAGTATTCATATTATGAATGGACAAGAAAAAAAACCTGGGGTCTGTGGGCTGCAGGACCCACTCTGAAACAGAGGAAAAGGGTGAGAAGGAAGGAGTAACAAGAGACCAACCCCTGCAACCTGACTGCAATATTCTGGCCCCATGCTGCTGGTAGTCACAGGGAAGGGACTGAGTGTAACTTATGCCTATAACAATGGGCCATAAATTGGCAATATTAATTCTCCCCAAGTTGAGTCTGCACTGCCCATGACAATAACTAATAGTTTGTCTGCCTATCCTTATCTTGGATCTTGAAGAATAAGAGCACTTCCCATTTCCTCCCCCATCCTCAGCAGGTGTCAGCCCCCCTACAGAACCATGCATAAATTTAATTTTATAGAAATGCTCTTGGATAAATATGAGAACTGCTACAGAAGTAGGAAGTGTACACCACATTTTCAGTCACTTTTTCTACAAATCACATGCTGGGTATTGTACATTACCTAATCCCTGTAATGTAAATACAGTTCTGAAAAGGCACACAATTTCACATTTCAGCAGGACTCACTATCAAGCCAGAATGTATTGTCAGGTTTACATGTCCTTGTCAGCGTGGCAGGAAATTTTCACTTGTGTATCTTACTAACTCTTGAGAGTCTAGATTGTTTTGAACATGGACTTGTTTTTTCTCATTTTACACCATTGCTGTTATTATACAAAAATATATTATTAATAATGCCACACTGACCTTGCTTTGCTTCCTGTGTTGTACCACATCCAAATTCCAGCTTTATTATAATAACGAGGCTACTTTAATCAATGAGGTTACTTAGGCTTTTAGGAAAAGTCTTGCTGTCTTTACAAGACATAAAAGATATCACATTATAATCTTCACTTTTTAGTTTCATGATATAACAGTGTACATATTCATCAGTGTTCAATGTAAAAGATTTGTCTGTTTTTCAAGTGATAATAAGCACATGTAAGCAAATATAAATGTGATACTAAATGATACTATTTGAAGAGCAGATTATCTTCTTCTACTAATTAATGGACAAAGAAAAACAATATTAAACACTTCCTATCTGACTATTAACTATAATTGGCAACATAATTAAATATAACCTAGCCCACACATTTCTGTTGTGCGTTTCCAAGCATAGTTCTAGTGCTCTGTGATGGCTCAGTGCTCTGGAAGGCAGCTCAGTTAACTTTTGAGGTCTGTGTGATCTCTATAATAAGAGAATATGGTCCCTCTCACAAAACAGTAGCAACTGATGCAAAGTATGAAGAATATCAAGAACAAGAAGAATACCCCCAGAGCCAGCTGCAAAGGATGCACCCTGTGTGGTTTAGTGCAAATAGGCAGCAATTAATCTAGTAACTATATTGTACTGGTATTATTACACAGCAGCATACATATTCAACAATATAAAAAGCAGCTAGTCAAACCTATGCCTCAGTTTTGAGCCATCAATACATAAAAATATTTTACGAGAGACAGTAACAAAGGTATTTAGCGTTTACAAAGAAATTTATACACAGATTTCCTTAAACAGACTTTTCACAGGAGAATCAGAGACAGGAAAATTAACAACTTGACTGTATTTGCTGAGTGACATAGCGCCTTAGCTGGGACTCGACCTCAAGTCTCCCAAACTCCCAGGCTAGTTACTTCTCTTCAGATCTCAAAAATAACTCGAGTCACTTTGTATATCTGGCAAGATTAGTATAGTTTAGAAATTATAGTTTAAACTGTTTCATTCATAATTGACACTTTCTAATTGCTTTTTGATACAGGAAATAAAATACTATTTCTTCTTTTGGTCCTTGCAGTAGGTAATAACGTACAGGCAAAAACAAACAAACAAACAAACGTGTTTATGTGTATATGTGTATCACAGAATTTAAACCTGACTACTTAGCAAAAAGGAAGAATATATTTTACCTCTTTCCACAGCTTCAGACAAGTGAGTTCTAAAGCAAGTGGTTTAGGTTTCAGAAAGCTATTTTAAATAGTTGTTCCTACCTGCCTTCGAGAAGCAATAGTGCTATTGAAACTCCTGTTAGTCATCTTGGAATTCACAGGCTTGCTTTGGTGAGCCACATCATTCCTCCAGGTCTTAGAGTTTTCTTTTGGGTCCGAAGGGATGGGATTCAGGAACAGTATTCTGGCAATCAGGCCATAGAGGACAGTTGCCAACACCATTGGCACAACATAAAATATACCAAAGTCCATCATGTAGATAGGAGAGTAATAACTCCTGGACACCTTGTAGCCACAGGACACAACAGTAGTTTCTTTGTAGGCTACTGTATTAAGATCTAGCAAGAAAAACCAGAGCATACAGTATATAGAGGTGAAAGCCCAAACAAAAATAATGATCTTTTTGGCTCTTGAAAAAGTGCATAGGAACTGAGCTCTGATTGGGTGGCAGATGGCTATGTACCTCTCAATGGTGAAGGCAGCAATGGAAAAAGAAGAAGCGTTGATTCCCAGGTACTGGAGATAGGTGATGCAGAGACACCCAACGTAGCCATACACCCAGGATCTGTACAGGCTCTCTGTGATATTGGGTAGTCCTGCAGCCACAAGCACCATGAGATCTGCCATGGCCAGGCTCACCAGATAGCAGTTAGTGGGAGTTCTCATGTGCTTGGTTCTGAGGACCACCAAAACCACCATGATGTTGCCCACGATGCCCAGCCCGCAGATGAGGAGGACCAAGAGGATGGTAACCACTTGGTATTCAGCTGTAATGATCTCCTGGCTTGATAATGGCAGCCCAGTCTGATTCTGCTCGTCTCCTGTGCCATTCTCCATCTTCACCAGCCCACTGCAGCTTCGGCCCAGCACTCGATCTCAGCACCTCTTCTCTCCACTCCCTTGCGAAAGGGTCAGTGGGGCAGAGTGTGGGTGAGCCGCAGCCCCAGAGCACATTCTCCATGTAGTCACAGACCCATTCCTGTACCGTCCTCCACTCCCCATAAAGCACCCGGACTTTCAGGCTTTGTAAATTCAACTATCAGACGAGTTAATCCCTCTAAGACTTCAGCTCACTTGCACGGGCTAAAAGTCTGTTTTCTCATAGCTGGTTTGAAGTATTCATGAAAACCCAGCCTGTGGAGGTGGGAGCGGCAGGGAAAACAGAGCCCTCCTGCACTGCCAGCTGCTGAGCAGTGCCTGGGCTGAGCTGATCCAGCCCAGCCGACTCCAGCAGCACCAGGAGGAGTCACAACGCACCGAGGGTGGAGACAGCAGCAGGAGGTGAAAGAAGAGGGATTTGTGAAGCTTTTCTGCTTCACGCTGCTCTCCGTCTCTACTCTCAGACAGCTATCATGACAGTATTGATCATATTGATCCATACTGGCAAACAGAGGAGAGATGACTGGCAACAAAATTACACTGATTATTAAAATTCTGACTGCCCCCTTGTCCATGTCCTTGTGAAAGTAACGGCAATTTACACTTGCCTCCTGCTTTGCAAGGAGCTGTAACAGTGCCTTCAGGGCTTTACAGAAAGAAACCCATCCCAGCTTTTGAAAATAGCAGGAAACAATGTAGGGATTTTTTACTTTATAGAGAATTATCTTCAAAACCTCTCTTGCTACAGCTATCATCACTCCTGAGACCTTTCAGCTCTTTTTTGAATTACAGCAAAGCAACAATAAAATGATCACAGCACGAATTGCTCCTTAACAAGATCAGTCATACACATGTGCACGTGTGCATGCACACAACACATGCAATGTCACTGATCTACTACTGTTTCCTCAATGAAGATTCCCTCTGGTTGAATAAACTCCTCCGTGGTCAGTCAGGTTTTGTAAAACCACAGCCAAATCAAGGACTGGTGGAAATAACTGCTTTGAGCAGTGCAGATGAAGCCCTACCAGTTCAGTAGCCCAGCTGCACCTGGAGACTTTCCTGTCTCACTGGCAATCTAAATGCCTCAGTGAGGGAAACAATAGCAAACCCTTCTGTAAGGCTCCACGAAAATGCCCTTGTCAAATCCCCATCACAGTCCCTTAGCCCATCATTTCCCCTTACACAATTGTGTTAAAAGTTTGAAGAGCAAATTTGTCTTAAAATCTCTTATTTTTCTGCATTTAGGACACTTGTTTTTGCTCTTTGCTCAGAAACGGTTCAACAAAATAAAACATTGCACAGGTAAGGAAAGGCATCTCGGATTTCAAAACAGATTGTTGTGTTTGAAGCCACTCAGTTAAGCTTTCCAGTAATTTTTTTCCATTTGCCTTTTCACATTTCCATTGCTATCACATACTTTTTATCTGTAGGTCCAAAAATACTTAATGAAGTAAAGCAAATGTATTTTTTCCTATTTAAAAGATTAAGAAACAGGGGTGAAAAGAATTAATTTTTTTTGCCAGTGGTCGTGCAGTGGCCTGTGGGAAAATGCAGGTTGCTGATTACTTGACCAACAGTATATTAGCAGAAACATAGCATCTTGATTGTCCTCCATACCATTTACAGATCCTGTTATTTTGGACACAGCTGAAAGAGGAAGCAGGTCAGCACTAGTGTTATGCCTGGGTGTCATTAAAAAGATTCTTTCCAGCCCCTTTACACTCCACAACATTTTGTCCATCAAAATGGACAGACTTCCCCTTAGGAGTCCATGATTTAAAGCTGTGTGATTATTGTGGGCAGAACCCCATACATACAACTCCATAGCATAAAATGCATCCTGAGGGAGCCTAGGACTGAGAAATCAGAGTCAGTGTCAACACCCAGGGAGCCAGCAGGGATCAAACCCAGCAGGGCACTGAAGCAAAGTTCAAACCAGGAAACTGAGTGAGATGGTACCCTGGATAAACTCCTCAGTCCTCAGGGACCTCAGCTGAATCAAAAGTTTTTGGCACCTCCATAGACTGATTTCTCATTCAGGGGTGACTGATGCCTTTCAGCCACACCCTCACACCATGAAGTCTTGTTGCTCACATTTCTGTGTATCCTGCCAGTTTATGTAGGCAATGTGTATGGGCTGATTGGGGTTGAGATCTGGCACATGTGGGAGCATGGAAGTGTTTGCAGTGCGGAAGTGACGGCTGAGGACATGGCATGCAGAGAAGCTGTGGAATATTTAAAAGGCCAGGACTTTGAAGTAAATATTGGTGCTCTGGAAGATGTGCAAGGCATGTACTATCTGATGCTTGCCTCATTCCTCTGCATCTGCTACTGGTCTGTATCAGAGATAGGATAGACCCTCTTTTCTCCGTCACTTTTTATGGCCTTTTATCAAGTGTTGCATTCTGGTAGTGAAAAAGGTAAAGAGTTGTCACTGTATGGTCATAGGGAAGTATATCTACAGTAGGTTTTCAGAAGATTTTCTCAAAATCAAAATTTTAACTATTTTATCAAAAAGTATTTTATTAAAGTATTTTATGAAAATACTATCAGCATTAACATCCTATGTGAAACATTTCCCTTTTCTTTTCATAAAGTGCTTCCACAAGCTACAATGTTTCCGTAAAACCTGCAGTAATTGCAGAAGGAATTTTGAGACGGGAAATATATCTTCTGTGTAATTAAAGCATCTGGTACTATGGATTCACTAAAACATCATATGATGCACTTTGCCTCATACATTCAAATTACCCTTTCAATATGATTATCAGTCAGAGATCAGATACTGAATCTGAGAATCAGTAAAAGACCAATCTTTTCTCCCAGCTGATGCTGTGTTAATGCAATTCTCAAAATACGCTGGCTAGTTTCAAAAGCAGTTCAGCATGAATACATGCAGACCCAGCAGCTGTGCCAGGGAAATTTTGACAGCAGATGGACCAGAGATCACCGTGAAACTTTTACTGCATATCTGTTACTCCCTTTTATACCTGTACCTGTTGGTCCAGCATCAGTTGACGTTGCATGTAGAAATGAGGACAGACGCAGCTTGCAAGTCAACAACAACAAGTAGAAACACAAGCCCCAGGAATGTGCTCACTTTTGCCAACACATTTCTGTTAGTACAATTGTTGGGGTGGGAGGGAAAGGGGAAGGCATCACATTAACACCACCTGTGCTACGTACACTTAGCCAACAGTATTCTTGGCCAAATTTCTTTCCCATTTGTCTCAATGAAAATGTGTCTCTGCTCACTTGAGCCACAACGAATCCATAACAAACTGTCTCATAATGTTAAGTGCATGCTGAGATGGAACAGTGAATCATTATAAACTGTTTACTCCACTTGTTATAAATTATTCTTAATTCTGTTTCTCTGCCCCAGATTACTTCCCCAGTGGGCCTTTTCTCCTTTAATAAATGACTCAAAAAAAAGAGGCAGTTTCATACTGTATTACCTCCTGTAATGAGGTTCATAAAAATCACAGCTAATACAGATTCTTTACTCTGTGTCCACCTCTGATGGAACACAGAGCACTTCCTGCTGTACAGATGTTTTTAAGACTGCATTTTTTGGAGAACAGAAGCACCATCGGTAATTGCTTTACTACCTTCCACAGGCTGGCATTTAAAGCCTCTACTAGCTACAGGCATGATCAGCTCCAAATGTGTTTGGGATTTACACCTGACATGGTTAAGTATTGTAGCAACTAGTCAACTAGAATTTATTCTCCTACACCTGCTGTGTCACAGAGCTGTGGTTTTGTGCTGATGTAGTGAAACCATGGATAACTGTTTGGTTTGTGGGGCAAACCTGCACCTAGAAAAGTCTTTTGTAAGATTGTGAAGAGATCAAACATATTTTCTGTGAGATAAATCTCATTACCCAAGGAAGGGATCCTTCTTTCTAACTAATTTTTTGTTGCTGGTTGCTGGAGAACGCTGAACTGCTGCTGAAATCCTGGGTGGGTTTTCCAGATGTGTCTAAGTGGTTCAGGACTTACGATGAGTTGGAGATCATAACTGTGTCTGACAAATGCTGTTTGATTTAAGGGCTTCTAATCTTCATGAGGGTCTAAATCTTGTTTCAAAGGTGAGGCATTTTGTATCCTATTTCTTCTCTTTTAGTCTTCATCTTGGACTGGTGTTGGCTCAAGGCAAGTGATAAGGAATCTTTAATTTACTTGTTCTGAAAAAACATGAAAAATGGATTTAAACAATCAGCTGGCTCACATGTGAAATTTGGTTTATGTCTTGCCTGTCAACAAGGTAACTGAATACTGTGGTTTGTTGAGACAGGTCTGGGATCATGTGGCAAAGGAGGTTGGAAGGACTTTAGGAGGTCTGCTCTTTTTTTTCCCCTAATTTCTATGAACTTGGGTGGAGATAAAGTGTACAAGAGCCTTATGAAGGAGCGGGAAATTTTGCCAGAATAAATATAGAAAGATCACCCAAAACAGAAACAAAAAGGGGTAAGGAAGAGTGTTTTTATTTTTTTTTTCATATTGCTTAATTATTTGCATCTTAAGGGACTATCAGCTAAGTCACAATTATCACAGAAAGGTGGTCTGAAGAAAGAGGGGGTGCAGTTCAATAGGGAAAACCACAAAGTGGTACACCTTGGCAGGAGCAAGCAGGCACACAGTTCTGTAGAAGCTTCTCATCTGAACCCAAGCCATGCAACCATCAGTACAAAGGGCTAATGAGAAGTTGGTGTGAAATCAAGCTTTTGTCTGAAGTGTATCAGCAGAAGCTGGGAATTCCTCTAGTTTATATTATGTCTTTTCATCCTTTAAGCACAGCTATTAATGCTATTTGATAATGCATAATTTCAAAAAAGAAAATGTATACTGTCAAAGTCTGCTTTATTTCATATATGTACTTTGGGTTAAAATTGTTGCCTCTATTTAAAAAAAAAAAAACCTACAATGGAAAGTCTTCTGTGATTATGGGCAAAGTGTAGATTATAATTCCAAATTCTTAATAAAAATAAAATTATTTTAAAATTATGCTGGAATCTCATTCTTTAAGCTTCAGATTCTATAAGCACACACATGTTTTAGGCATTAATATAAATTGCCTATACAAGAGGTTCTGTATTTGAAACAAATGAAAAACATAACAGCCTGTAAGATCAAAGCAGAGCTCTTGTCTTTGGTGGTTATGAGTTCTAGATCTCACAGGTCCCATAGTTATGGTTCAAGGACACAACTTCCTAGTTTCTATGTAAAATCAATTTTCTGACATCTGTTTGTGTCTCTAGAGAGCCTCAAAACAGGAGATTTTTAAAATACTAATTCTACCATGACTCTGAATAGAGCTTTGTCATAAATAATATAGTTGCTTGTCTATTATTCTAGAGGATAAAGTAATGAATGATCAGACAGAATTTCAAGATGTTCATTTAAATTTGTAGTAGAAAGATTTGTCATAATTCAGCACAATACCAGCTTTTTATGCTCAGAAGAAATGCAACACAAGGATATCAATTCACTCATTAAGATACTATATTTTTGATAATGTTTAATGCAAATTCTTCCTATCTCTGAAAATTACTCACCTCACCTGAGTACCTGGATCACCAACAGGCAGTTTGGCATATCTATAATGAGATTCTCAGTGGGTTCAGCTTGACAATCTGGGAGTTGGGAAGGAGGTTGACTCCCTTGCTCTTGCAAAGCAATTGACAGCTGAGCACTTTTGTCCTTGATGAACAAATAAGTAAAAAAATCTTAGAAAAAAGTAATAGAAAAAGAGTGTCAGGGACAGCAACTCTTAGCTCATGTATTATCAGGATGGGTCCAGACCAAGCACAGTCCAACAGCTCCCCAAGTATGGACGGAGAACATCAGATCAGTTTAAGCCTTCTGGGTCCAGCTCCCTAACTGATGTAAAGCTTGCTAACTTCTTCTTAACCACTAATGAAAACTGGATTATACCAAAAAGCATGTAAGCATCTGGTGTTTGACTAACCAGGTGTGCTCAGCTATTTGCTGTTGATCATTGTAACTGTGGTAGAAGATGTGAATTCCTCATGAGGAAGATGGGAGTTGTGATCCCAGAGGTGTCTGTACTAGCGCATGGCAAAAAGCCTTAGGAAAAAGTTTCTGTCAGTCTGAGATGGTTGGTGGTGGGTGGCTGGTTATTCAAACACAACATGAAGCAGACTGAAAGCTGTTAGTACCAACATAAGAAAACAATATGCTGTTCTACATCCTCGGCTCCATGTTGTGTGCCCCATTATGCAAAGGCAGTGGAAAACTGGTTTATGCCATGACTTCTTGCACACACCACTCCCATCATTAGATGGGAGCATTTCTGGAAGGGCACAGAACTACTTCTATAGCTGAGTAAAGTGATCTCTAAAAATATTTTGTGTAGAAACAGAAATACAGCCAGGATGACTGAAACAACTTTTGATTTTTTTTCAATCCTAGTAAAGTACTTCTGTTGGGAAGAAAAAAAAATCAGTAGTTGCATATTGTCCTTTCCAAATGTTGAAGTAGTTTAAGTAATTCAAAAAAGAATCATGTTCCATAGTTGAAAAATGTAAATCTCTTTGTTCATAACTTCCAAGCTTCATAAAAGTTTGGAAAACAACTGTTTGGATTTCACTTTGGTTAATCTTTCTGAGTATGTTTGCTCTTTAACGCAAACAGTGAATCACAAAATCACTTATTCATATTTAAATGTAGAACAAACAGCAGAATTAGAAATGCAGTAGAGGAGAGCCAAAGAGTGGTGGTTGTTAGAATTAGGATGAGTCCATGGCAAAAGATTCAGGAATGCCTTCTCCTGGGCCTGTACCACATTAGAATCTAGCCTGCTGATTTTCATTCTGGTATGACAAAGGAGAGAGGCGTGTGCCTCTTCTGTTCCTTTGTTCAACTTCAGTAATTCTCAGAGGCTTTAATGACCTTCTGATACATTTGACAGACAGGTTATCAGTCTCAAATACATTAAGGCTGGCAAATATTACATGTACATAAAGGACAGAAGGTTACAGATGTGTCTGGAATTGTGTAAGTTTGAAACAAGGGCATCAGAAAGCAAATACAGGGTAAAACCTTTACGCAAACCGTAAAATAGAGGAGAAACTTGGATCGGAATCCGTGCCTTGTTAGACACCAGAGAATTTAACTAAAAGATGCATTTCTGCAAAGACCCAGCTACTTCTTTCTGCTGCTCTGACAATTGCTCCCTTGATTTTGTAAGTGTAGGTTTGATAAATACATTGAGATGTGCAATCTTAAGGGCAATGCAGTGACTTATCCATGTGAAACAGCTAATTAAAACCACCACAATGATATCAGACAAGTAGAGGAACAAATGACTGAAGTTATTAATTAGAGATGAGCAAATAGGTCTGAATCAAAATCTATTCAAGCAGTAACCATGTGGGATAAAGCCGAAAAAATGCTGTTTCCTTCCTGGAGATTTGATTTTGTTCTCTTTTAATCTTTTATTGCTTAGAATGCAGCAGTGCAAAAAGGGGCAAGTTAGTTCCTTTTGGATTTCATTCATTTCTGCTTTAATTGTATTAGGAATGAGCGGTGAACATGTAGCAAACATATGAAAATAGCTTTAATTCACTGTATTATACCACTGTTATAATAATGTCCTTTATGCAAAGTATGTATCTGCATTAGGAGAATGCAAGACCACAGTTTTGGGGTGTATTGAATATATTTATATACACCATTATGGAATTAATAAGTAAGAGTTGATGCATTAATTTACCAGGCTGTAAAAACATGCTGTTGTGACTGGACAGCATAGTTTGAAAGAGTATTTACTAGCACACACAGCTCTTTCCCTCTGCTCCCCCCTCTTTCTCATCCTTTTTCTTCATAAACATTTATAACTGTGCGTTACAACACACACAATTCCATGAGGTTTTCCCCCTTGCCCTTATCTCTAAAGGCCTGTTACATTTTCTGAACTTTTTTCATAATCACCTTAGCAGGGAGGATCAGAAACATGTTCCCAGCTGGAGACTTGTCCATCTCCTCCAGCAGCTCTCAGCTCAGCAGGTTGGAGCAGGAAGGGAGAAGTCTGTCATGGCTTCACCCCACACCCACTCCATCAACCCCACAACGTGACACAGTTGAAGCTGTAACAGGCGCATGGGGTTCTTACCTATTTGGTTGCAAAGCTGAAGACAGTGCAAAAAGTGGCCAAAATACCTGCTGAGTTGACTTCAGCCTGGTATCCCCCCCTGTGGAGTTTTAGCTGACTACAGTGCTCTACCTTTTGTTTCCAAAGTGATCAGTTGCACAGTGGGGTGCTGGTGGCTCAGGTGTAGCTTAAACCTATCCACAGAGAAGGTAAGTACAAGGCAGCAAAACATTTTAAATGGGACAGAAAGCGAAGAAGGGCTGTGTGATCCAGAGCTCAGTCACTGAAATGAATGAGCATCACTGCAATCCCTAGCAGCCATTCCAGTAGTTTTATAACGTATGGAGATTTAAGAGTTTAGTGGAACTGCTTCTCATTTGTTTCTTGTTATCGTTCGGTTTTGATTTCAAAGTGAACTGTCAGACTCAGCTGTCATGTGTTAGCAACGAGTTGTTACCAGAAAAAATTATCTTAGAACCACAGACTAAAATCAACTCTCCATAAATACAAACAGAGCAGTAACAGGGAACCATAGAGTTTCTCCCTGATGTTGCTTTGTACTTAGAGTGTGCATGTTTGATGAATGAGGTCATGAGAGCATGTAAACAGCAGTTCCTGTTATTTGCCAGTATCATGGGAGAATAAATGGCTTTACTGAGAAAAAGCAACCATCAAGAACAGGTTCAGAATGTATGACATATCACAGAAGTGATGCTCTACACTGCAGATTGTTACTTCACATGTGGACTCTAAAAGCATTAATACTGTTCCTGAGGTCAGGGAGAAAAATGGGAGTGGAATAAAACAAGGAAGAAGGACATAAGAAACAGTGAGGGAGGACATGAATAGCAGTGATAATTGATGTAATAGTCTGAAAGAAATGTTAATCCTGTGCCTGGCTGATCATCATCATCTAAATTGCTGGCAGAGGACCAGCCCAGGCTTTTATTGTAGAGCCCTGTGTGAAACCCAGCAGAAGCCCTTGGAGCAGGGATCCTGATCTCCCCATCATGCCAGGGAGTCCTGTTCTCTTGTGCTTATCCATAATCCAGCACTTTACCTCCTCCTGCTTTTCCTCTTGCTGGCCCTCGAGGAAATCTGGAAATGTTTTACAGATGGGAAAGGACTGCAGGAGGAGGTGCTTTGCTCCATACCCTGCTCCTGCCTTTTCCAGGCTGCATGCTGGCAGTGCGGGACACGGTGTGGGACGCAGTGCGCAGCTGTCCCATGGGTGCTCCCACCCCTCGCCTGGCTCCCCCACAGACCCTGTCAGTCTGATATGACTACTAAGGCAACTTTAGGAAACAGCCTGGTTCTGAAACCCCAAATATTTAAAATTCAGTTTAAAAATGAGGATGGTTGAATATATAAATTCAGCTGGATCAGTACTTGGCTGCATGCTGCAATGAAGATACACCAAGTCAGACTTAACAACATTCTAGGGCTGTGATTTTTAATTCAATGTTGTGCACATCCCTTTATGTGCTGAGGATGAGTCCTCATTTTTTAACTGCTTTTGAAAAACCAGAGAGGGAGGAAGCTTCCATCCTTACAAATATATCTGAAAAAGGTACAGCAACCCTAGCAACAGGCACTTCATGAACTGTTTCAGAGCAAATAAGGTATTTGTCTGGCACATATGGATCAGAAGATGTCTGGAAACCTGATGAATTCAGAAAAGAATACTGGGCATTCATAATACACACCGAACAAAGTGTTTCTTCAGGTCTCCATGTCTCCATGCTGGGCGTCATTTGGGATTCACTATTATTCGATGTCTTAACATAACAAATAGGTGTGCAAACTGCATAAAAGCAAAATACAACAGATCAAATGGATCTCATTTTACATTCCATCCGCTGCTCACATTTTCCTGGGGCAATTACAGCTAGACCAAAACCTGTGCAAAGTATTTTCAGTTGAAAAAAATAGCATTGTAACTGCAAATATCCTAAAATAGCAACACTTTAAGATAAAGCCCTATTTTTCAAATAAAAGCTTTTTTTTTTTTTCCCCTGCCTTGCTGAAAGAAGGGTAGAAAACTGATTCAGTGATTTGCCCTGAAGATTGAACCCTGGGTATACTCTGCGGGTGGAAAGCTCATAACAAAGATGACAGTTGATCTTAGCATGTGTTCCCAACGCAGCAGGTTGTACAGGTACATTTCTTGTTGAGAATCCCAGCTCTGACACCACAGTTTTAAGTCATGATCTTTTATAGGATGGCAATTTTTATGTATACTGAGTAATTGGGAAAATTCATTTTTAATTGCATGTCATGTCACAGCTACATTACGCAAGAAGTGGACATGCAGCCACAGCCCATTGAGTAGACAAGCGCTCATAAAGTTCAATTCAGTTGGTGATGTTTAGTCTTGATAAAGTAACAAAAAAGTGACTGTTTTGGACTCTGGGACTGCTGGATGGTATCAGTTGGTTGGAGAGCTCTAATATGGTTGCTAATTATTTCAATTTGTTTTATATTGGGGGAAATTCTTTCTTTCAAAATAAAGCCCTGGCTCTGCTTCAGAGGTTTTGGCTTGTTTTTCTAAGTCTTGTTTTCCTGTTTCGCCTGCCTGCAATGACTGTTTACAACCTGGATACGTCAATCCACAATTTCTGTGGGAAAACCAGTGTCTCAAACTCGTTTTGCATTTCCTTCTTCATCAGGAGAAGCACAGAGAGGCTAACCATGTCAAAACAGTGGCTCTGAGGGCAGAGCTGGGATACATCCAGCCTCACTTTGCCTGTCCTTTCCACAATTTATTATAAAGCCTCAAAACCAGACAAGTTATGCTGAGAGCATGTACAGCCTGTTCTTTTTACAGATTTTAAAGACATTCCTTTATGGATGGATCTTCTGTATTATTCTTTTTGGTCATGATCCTGTTTCTACACAGACTGGACACAAAATGAGGGAGTTTTCCTCATCGATTCAAGCAGACAACAAATCAGATCCTCACTGTGCAAAGAGATAAAGAAAGAATTTCTATCCTGTTATTCTTAGGCATCAGAACTATTTTCTTTCTAGTTGAACTGCTCTTATAACACATAATTCTCATAAATTCTCTTATGTTGCTACTGCAGCAATTTGCAGTCACAATTTGTTTCCCATGTTTTGCTCTCTGACAGCCATAAAAAACCTTAGAACATTTTGCCAGATATCTTCTCTAGGAGGTCAAACCCCATCTAGTTTGGGCACTGTAAAACTGTGACTAGGATAATTGATTTTCATGAAGATAGAAAGAAGGAATTAATGTTCTGCTTTTTGTTCAGCATCAATGATTATGCATGGATGCTCTTTTAAAATGAATAGTTTATCCTGAGCTTTTTGTTTTCCACACAGTGAACTCCCTCTGAGAGAGGTCAAATAATCTCCTTGACAACATAGCATTAGTGACTAGATCATTTTATCACAGCTGAAATTATGTTAAATAGTGAAATACATACAGCTAAGGCACATGGAGGCTCTCTGGATTTTCTAAGCGCCTGTAAAACATTGAAACATGCATCCTCTGCAATTTGTGTAGGCTGAAGACAGCAGATTCCAGAATCTTTAATCTTGCTTCACATGGCATTTTTATAACAGCAGAACCAAAAAATCTAGGGGCTTTGAGGCAGCATATTCAAGGTTGAGACAGAACTGGATGTGAACAGAGATAAAAGTTTTAGGCATCACATGTCTTATCCTTCAACAATGAAAGTGCAGCAGCTATCTGTCAGACTTCCCCCCTC
Organism: Dasyornis broadbenti; assembly: GCA_013397935.1. Classification (NCBI taxonomy): domain Eukaryota; kingdom Metazoa; phylum Chordata; class Aves; order Passeriformes; family Dasyornithidae; genus Dasyornis; species Dasyornis broadbenti. The sequence goes on along the minus strand of VZRN01003245.1, from coordinate 1,066,481 downwards.
TGTTCTGATGGTGATGCAGAACAAGGACATCCTACTTGGCCCTGCAGAGCTGGGAAGCTCTCCTCATTCACAAAGAATCAGTCTGTTTGAAAAAGGCATTGTCTCTTTCAGGAAGTGTCATTCAGTTTTCTGTGACCCCAGACAAAAGAAACAACCGTTTTTCTTTACATCAAGATTTTATTATGAATGAAGTTATAGTAAGAACTGGAGGCATTCTTATATAACCATTGTTTGGACACCAGACAAACAGTAGCTAAAATCTATGGGAGTTATCAAAAGGACTCAAAATGAAGATGAACTCTGTGTGGATGTGTAACTGGGCACAGTGCTGCTGTGACATGACAGACTGAAAGTTGCTCAGAGCTGGAGCAGAGCCAGCAACTTTCATACATCTGAATTTCTGTGACTCTTTACCTTTGCTGGGAGTCTGTAGTGATAAAGTAAGCAAAGCACTTGTGTTTTTTTCCCCTGTCACATCTCCATGCAGGGTTGGTCCAATTTATGATGAGCTTGTGGTGAATAGGAAGGCTGACACTGTGAAAGCTCTAACAAGTAGTGAGTGTGGGGGTCCCTTTCAGCAACTTTACTCCTCCAAAAGTCCTTGTCCCAAAACCATGGGGAATGCCCCAAGACCAATCTTGGTAGTAGAGACAAGGAACCTGAAGAGACCATTGATCCTGGCACAGGATTCCTTGCTCTCTTCCCCTGCTCCAGCATGAAATTCCTTCAACAGGAAATGCTCCACCACAAGTTTCTCCATCAGTCCTTCCCACATGCTGCAGTTCTTTACAAACTGCTCCAACATGGGTCCCTTCCATGGAGTGCAGTACTTCAGGAACAGGCTGCTCCAGCATGGGGCACACATGAGGTCACAAGTCCTGCCACCAAACCTGCTCCAGCCTGGGAGCAGGTGCTCTCCATGGGGCCAGAGGTCCTATCAGGAGCCTGCTCCAGCATGAGCTTCTCACAGGGTCACAGGCATCCACCTGCTCCAGCATCAGGTTCTCCACAGGCCACAGGTGGATCTCTGCTCTACTCCACACTTCCAAGGGCTGCAGGGACACAGCTGCCTTGCCATGGTCTGCACCACAGGCTGCAGGGGAATCTCAACTCTGGCACCTGTAGTCCCTCCTCCGCCTTCTTCTCCCCTGAATCATGTGTCTACACGTTTCTCTCACATATTCTCACTCACCACTTTCTTTCCCGAGGTGTTATCACCAACACCCACGGGCTCAGCCAGCAGCAGCTCTGTCTTGGAGCCAGCTGGCGCTGGCTCTGTCAGACACGGGGGAAGCTTCCACCACCTCCTCACAGAAGCCACTCTTGTAGCCCCCTCCATTGCCAAAAAGCACCCCATGTTACCAAAATGCTGCCTCGCAAACCCAATACTTTGTCCTGGTTCCATCCAGGACAGAGTTATTTTTTTTTTGCAGTAGTCATGAGGGGGCGGAGCCCATACCTGTGTGTGCATGGCCAGCCGGTTATTCTACACGAGTCATATCATTTCCAGGGCAGGAATTAAGGGCCTGTCTGGCTTCTGAGAAGAAAGGTGTGGCTCTTGATGGAGAAAAAGGTGGTGGGAGGGGGGAAGCTGTTCACCACTTATTTGTTGTGTTGGGGTCCACAGTGAGCATTTTTGCATGGGAATTACTCTCTCTTTTGTATACTCTTGTTATTAATATTGCTGCTGTTACTGTTTGTTTTCTTCTTTCATTGCTGATTCCACTAAATTGTTCTTGTATCAGCCTGTGATCTCTGCCTTTTGTGCCTCCCACTGGAGGGGGTTTGCAAGGAGTGGTGTGTTTTTAGCAGGAGCCCTAAACTGGAGAACACCATTCCTAAATCACAGCATACGCTAACTTAGAACTGCATCGCTTGCATGGGAAAAGGGATAAACCTAGATGAAACTCTCTGAGCAGGTCCTGCCTGCACCAAAGGGATTTCCAGAAGGCTCCAGAAATTGTTCCATGGCATGTCTGAGATATTTGCATAGGCTACAGCTTCATTTTGCTGACAAGAATAAGCACATTAATCACAGGGGATTCAAATTTCATTTAGCAAGCTAGTTATGGTAAACATATCATTACTTTCACTGAATAAATGATCTGAGAAGGGTAATTTCAGACCAAAGTGATAAAATAGTTTCAGAGGAATTTAAATGGTTACTAAAAATCCTCAGCAAAGTCTAGTTCATGCTGCTTATCATGCAAAAATAAATGGATTAGGATAGTGCTTTGTTTGGATACAAAAAGGAGGTATCAGAATCAATTGAAAGTAATTCTAGAGAAGTCTCCAGAATATGATTTGTAGCTTTGCTCACATCAGTCTACATCAACATCTCATACCTAGTAAATGGAAGTTGTTCTGATTCACTCAAAGCAAATAAGGAAAAGACAAAAGGCAAAGTAAGGTTCTACAGCCGACATCCTCCACAGCATTGGGCTGCAGATTTCAGTCCAAAAATGCAGGAGAAGAAAGAGACAGAGTGGTTGAACAGACAGCAGTTCCCACATCAAGGCAAAAAATCCCGCCCAAACAATAAAATAAAGTTTCATGGTATTATAGAAAAAAAAAAAAAAACAAAACAACAAAAAAACCAAACCAAAATAGTTCTGAACAGGAAGAAAGCCCTGAGGCCAGGAAAGGGAAACAGAAATGTTTTATCAGCCTCAAGTCAGTGAAGACACCACTGTTCAGAATGAGTCACAAATGATGAGATGTCCTTCTAAAACACCTTTTATGGGAGAAGCACAGCCTGCCAGAAAAATAAGAAACCTGTCAAAATGTAAGCAGTAGCTGTTGTGACTTTCTGCTATGTACTAAAAGTGTTTGGAAACAATTCAGTGATACATCAGTAAAAAAATGCTCTTATTTACTCTAAACAAAAAATAATGTGAAATTGTGCTGGAAGAGTGTGGTCAGGGGTCATGTTGGAGAACTGAACTGAGCTTCCTTACAGAGATTTGAATTTCTCCATCTGCCCTCTATTGATGTGGGCTGCAGAAGTTCATACTAAAAAACAGCCCCAGGGAGACTGACCCACCAGTTTTCTGCTTATTATCTCTTCTCAACCACTAATTGTAACACTAGGTCCTGCTTTTTCCCTAAAACCCAAAGGTTTTAGTCCCTCCACTGCTTGACTTTGAGGAGAAGTGGGTTTTGCTGTCAGCAGTCTACTTATGAGGCAAAATGGAAGTAACAAGAGGAATCTCTAAATTTTTAACTGGAGTTAAACAATATTTTTTGTGCAGTTCTATCACATATTACCCCTTAACTGAGGGAAATAGCTGCTTCCTGCTCTAGTGGAAGCTGTAACTCCTATATCCAAAAACCTAATAGCATTCAGCTGTCATCAACTATTGATGAAATCCATTGACCCTGATCTTGTATCAGGAGACCTTTAAAAGTAGAGCCAGGGTTGACAGTTCTTTGTTATTTTCCTAAAACAGAATAGAGGTCTTTTGGGCTAAAAGTGCAATAATCATCACACTTGGTGTTTATGCATCCAAAAATCTCAGACAAATAAAATATCTCTCAAAGAAAAATGTGAATGATACAAAATCTTCAAAGGAGAATAAGGAATAACATGATTTTTAAGCTAATGTTGATATTTTTCCATGTGGTGTGTCAGTTTGATGCAATAATTGAAGCAATGACTTTCTCAATCCTTTGCCCAAAACAAAACAGTTTTACATGTAGGTTCTGCATTCTGATTGCCTCTGTGGAGGAAATGCCTTGTGGAAGATTTGAAATTTACTCAAATATTGTGAACTAGATCTCTTTTGTTGTGGGATTTTGTTGTTGCTGTTTTCCCTTATTTTTTAGAAAAGAGAACTATAGTATTTCTTTTTAAACGGAACGATATTTTTAAAAAAATAATTTATAAGATAGGTTTGAAAGAAATGGAAGGATGGTTCCATTTGCAACAGCTCCTGTAACAATGGAAATCACTCATGCTGTGTGACCAGAAATTGGCAAAGGGATACAGCCCTTGTGGCTGTAAACACATTGTTACCTTATAACTTCAGTTTCCTGGAAATAATAGTACAAATCAATGCATTTCATGAAAATGAAAATTGTTTTGGTTTTTTGTTGTTGTTGTTTTTAGTGTAATAATTTGTTTGATTCTTTCTCCTTTCCTACCTACATCATTTTCTCCATTAATTATAAAATAAGCATCCAATAAAATAGTTTGGGTTGGAAGGGACCTTTAAAGGTCATCTAGTCCAACACCCCTGCAGTGAGCCGGGACATCTTCAACTAGATCAGGCTGCTCAGAGCCCTGTCCTACCTTACCTTGAATCCGGGGATGGGGCATCTACCACCTCTCTGGGCAACCTTTTCCAGTGGTTCACCATTCTCAATGCAAAAAAAAAACAAAACAAAAACAAAAACAAAAAAAACAAAAAAAACAAAACAAAAAAAAAAAAAGAAACCAAAAAAAAACCTTTCATTATACCTGGTCTAAATGTACCCTCTTTTTAGTTTAAAATTTTAAAATCATTACCCTTTTTCTCTCAAGACCCTGTTAAAAAGTTTTTCTCTGTCTTTCTTGTAGGCCCCCTTTAAATACTGGAAGGCCACAATAATTTATGCTTGGAGCCTTCTCTTCTCCAAGCTGAACAAGTCCAACTCTCTGCCTTTCCTCACAGCAGAGGTGCTCCAGCCCTCTGACCTTCTTCACGGCCCTCCTCTGGACTTGCGCCAACAGGTCCATGTCCTTCTTATGTTGGGGACCCCAGAGCTGGGCACAGAACTCCAGATGGGGTGCGACCAGAGCAGAGGGGCAGAGTCCCCTCCCTCACCCTGCTGACCATACTGCTTTTGATAACAGCCCAGGACATGGTTGGCTTTCTGTTTGATTTACATCATCTTTATCTTATTGGAACATATTTTCTTCTGATACACTTTAAAACTTGACACTGGGCTTGGATGTTTTATGTTGAACTAGTTTATAATATAAGACAGCCATACTAGATCAGACCATCATGAGAAGAAATATGTCCACACGCTTGCTTTTAATTTTCCAGCTTCTTGCTTCATCTGATCCTCTTTGCTTTGCAGGAAAGCCACCAAACAACTATTCCTTTTTCTCTTGCCTTCTGTTAGCCACCTGACAGACTTTTAGCAACCCACTTCAACTGCTTTTTTTGTTGTTGAAATACATTAGTCTATTAAATGGCTCCCTGTACCTTACATCCTTCTTTCACCTGATTAACTCTTCCTGACCACTGAAAAAAAACATAAAATGATTTATTATAATTCCCAAATATGACTCATGAATATGAGTAGCCAGTTCAGAGCTTTCAAACTTGGATTCCTTTCCTGCTAACTTGATAATGTGCATAATTAAAAAGAGCCTGAAAGAACACATAATTTTTCTTTTCATTGTTATGGCAGGCCTCAATTATATAATGACCCACATATGAAAACAAGTTCATATCTGCACCAACATATTCATAATTTATTTAACTGTCTACCATAGAAGTAAAGAAAAAAATTAGATTTTAAATAAAGTTGGAACTCATTTAAAGTGTTTCACCTGGTTCTGGCTCCACTGCCAAAGTCATGATTTTGAGACACATTTTTTTCTGATTTGGTGGTTTTATTTTTTTACTTATGAATACACAAGAGAGTCAAACAGATAGAATGTTCCCTCAGTAAGTTTGCTGATGTTATGAAACTGGGGCTGACACACCTGAAGGCTGTTCTGCCATTCAGTGAGACCTTGATTTTCTATAATTCATCAAAAAAAACCACAGACCTTGCTAAACTTCTCAGCTTCCAGCCAGAAAAGTCAGAGGTGGTGACAAATTTCAAGTACATCATCTTGGTCATATATATTTATTTCAAGTATTGACGCATCAGCATTCAACTCAGTATCGCAGAAAGCACTGAAAAAGACCTTGGAAAGAAGGAAAAAGCAGGAGAAAAAATGGCAAAGAGAAAAAATATTTTCTCAAGTAAATTGTGCTTTCCTTCTTCTCTTACTGTGTTCTCTTATATAACTCAAAAGAGATGTGAACACTGGTTTTGAATCTTTAAATAGCTTTGGCTATTTTAATTTTCTTTTTCCTTAGTAAGATACTTCTGACAATCCACCTAAGTAATAATTTCTTTTTTTGTAACAAGCACTACTTTTTTTTTTTTTTTTTTTTAATGAATACTATATATTCCTGTTTTATATAGTACTGATTTTTTACAGGAGGATAAGACAGACACATTCATTATAATGTTCTACTTCCCAGAAAAGAATAGCTATGGCTGAAATACTTTCCCTTGCTTTAAGAAGAAAGATGCTAATGACAAAAGCAGTATTTATGATAATATCTGACAAATGTATGACTGCTCAGGACTATGGCCCATTACAACATGCCAGTAGAAAAAAATGATCTGATTATAATGCTAATTCTGGTCCCAAACCTTATAATTTAATCTCATTTGTTCATCATGCTAAATTAATCTAAAAAGAGCATTTTTGAAGTGCATTTTTGTCAATTTGTACATATGTACCAATGTACAAAGCACTGGACTAAGAGTTGAACTGGATCAATAAAGTTTATCCGTACCAAGCAACACCTGAGCAAATGACTTAGCTGTTCTTTGCCTTGGCACCCAGCTATAGCTGAGGACATTGTGTCCTACTTTCCATCTCTGTTGTCTCTTTAGACCACTGTCTGGCAGGTATTCACCCTTACTGTATGTTTGTATAGCACCAAGAACTAAGAGGGGTTACTCTAAGAATGGAAGTCTAACGAATGGAAAATAAAAGTACAAGAAATTCATGGCTGTTACTACATTTTACAGTTGCTAATTAAACTACTACATTTTGGAGAGTGGAAAGGACCACATCTTTTCCGCTGTTCCCCTCTCTTGAAAAAGCAATCAGTTCTTTCCATCCCAAAGACCTGATATTTATTAATGTAAGAAATTTGCATAGCAGCTATTGTGATAGAGACAGTACACACTGTCCAGCTCAGTGAAACTGTTGCCAATTCTTGGATTTGTTTGCAATGAAAGGATTTTTCATGAGGTCAAGGTAGAGACTCACACCAGCATGTGCACCTTCTGTGATGGGTTCCTCCGCCATATCATTGCACTGCCAGTTTTGAAAGCTTCAGGGAGTTTTCTCTCCTTTAAGCTACAGCTGTGTGGAACTGATAACAACACATTCTTCCAAAATAATTTTATACTGCTGGCTTGTTTAGCAGGTAAAAAAAAAAAAAGGAGAAAAACATTTCTGCATTGCAGATGGAGCAACTGTTTGTTAGTTCATTTGTCTGCAAAAATTATTGGTGTTTCTGAGTGTCACCTTCATTCCAGTGACCCCTTAGGGTGCAGCAAACCACGCAGGTGTGGTGCACACATCAGGCACAGTAGGCTGCAGGTTAAGCGATCTGCTCTTTCCACTGTCGAGAGGGAAGCTGCCTGGCTAGTTTTGGAAACCACTTTCCCTACTGTTCTTCTGCATGGAGAAGAATACCAACAGGGTGATTCCCACCCCGTGCTCTTCATCGTACCTTTCCCTCTTGGGCTGCAAGAGTGTGGCAAACAAAGTGCTCATTTGCCATCCTGCTTCACAAAGTGCCTCCCAGTGCTGGATCCACCAGCTGCAGAGGAGGCTCAACCATACAAGGTGACCTCTCCCCGTACTGCTCCTCCCTCCTGGCTGGCAGGGCAAGCAGAAGTCCACCTGCTCCTCGTTCCCACTAGATTTCTAAAGATGAGGAAACCTGGGGGAGTGGGTGGCCTTCTCTTAGTGAAGACCAAATCCCTACAGACATATTTAACAGTCTGCCCTGACCAGTGGGTCTTAATCTTCAGAAAAGCAGCTTTCATCCTTTTCAGTTTCCCTTTTCTTGGATATGTTATCAGCTATTGTGGGAGGTGAGCAATTCAGCCCTCTCTTCCTATGGAATCTGGTCATTCTCTTGGAAGCACATTCTTGCACTCCTCACCACCATAGCATGGTGAAACAGCAGTCTCTTCTAGCTCCCAAAGGGCTCCTCAGTATCCCTGCAACCACGACAAAAAGTGAAGATGGAACAACTCCTTCTTTCTGAGGATAAGGAATAAGATAAAAAGATGGATAACTCCATTCACCAAAACAAAAGGAATAGTAAAATATTGAAGTAGGAGATAATGAAGTGCAAAGTGCAGAAAATGCCCAAAAGTAACATGGCTGTGCTCTGAGCTGTGCAATGCATATGTCTGTGATGGATGCTCTTACTCCACTGCAAGGAGAAAAGCAGAGGAGGAGTCAAACACGAACATGCAAGATGCAGGGAACCAGGAATCCACATGAAACAGATGCCTTTACAAATTGATGGTATAGTCATGTATTCGTTTCCTTGTCTCTCAGTTTCCCAATAGTAAAAGAAAAAACACTCAAAATTTATTGGAATTATACTGTTTCATAATTGCACTGATTTTAAATACTGGTAAAATAGAGTTGACAGAGCTTTTTGCTGTCCTAGATTAAACTGATCAGTTTCAGTTTTGTGTAATATCATCCTGGGTCCTTAGTTTATTTGGCACCTCTGTTGTCATTGCTTGGTTGACTCAGCTCTTCTCATTTTTTGAGAATTGGGGTAGAAATGTTTGGTTATATACTTTACCTGAACTTGGAGTCAAAGAAGGTCATCCATTCTGGCAGATAGTGCAGAGGGTTTAAAGTGTACTTGGAAAACAAGGAAAGCCATTATGAAACAATAACTGTTCTGTACAGGAGAGCAAAACACTGGGTCATGAATTCATAATTATTACATTAATGGACTACACTTAAATCAATATATCTAGCCAGAGGGAGCTGAAAGCATCATTTGACCTAGTACTCACATTTCCCCAGGAATACAAAACACTGTGAAATGTCCTCATATTCTGCACACTGAGGATTTTGTGTGGAGCCCTTGGAGGGAGGCAAAGGGCACAGAGAGTCAAGAGGATGCTAAGCAGTGCAGCCTGCCTGAATTCTGGGCTGCCAGACTCCAGCCCCCATCACAGCTACAGTACAGAAGTAACCCTGCATGCAAACAGTCATAGACTCCAAGCACTTTCATGAGTCTCTTACTCATGTTTGTCAAGCATGGAGGCCAGAAAAGGAATACACACATGTGCATCATAGGTCAGAAGCATCTCATTATGGTTTCAAGTTGCCATGAAAAGCAGAACTGTTTTTCCTTACATTTCAGATTATTGTTTCAATAAACTGAGCTCCAAGCCATCAATATTGACAATTGTACTTTGGAGAAAGTATAATGGAAAAATTACTGATATGTTGGATAGTTCTCTCTCCGGAGGAAACTATATTGCTTCTTGTCTTCCAATACAGACATGCAGCATTTAAAAGTATAATGACAGACTACTCTCAATAAATTGAATTTGTCTGTGTAGCTACCATGCATTTAAATTGTTCTGCTCTTTTCAAAGTGCACCTGTAGTGTTTGAAATAATGTTCTCTTCCACTGCTGAAGTTAGAGGTTAATCATATGCAACATAAGGAGATATTTCCCTTAATCTCTTTAAATGTTCAGGTCATCAATTTCATCATGTTTTGGGGAATGCAGGGGAGGCAAGTAGGAGGTGAGAAACAAATCCATCATTTAGGACACAAGAGAAATACTTAACCACAGCCTGAAGATTCAGGAAAACTCAATAGTCTGTAACCTTGCTGGCTTGGTTCAAAAAATGAGTTAAATAATTTCAGACAAAATGTGGCAATAGGAGGTGTTTCTGTGAGGCGAAAGCATGTTCCCTCCTCAAGAGAGACACGTATGCTACCTAAGCATGCTGTGCAGTCTTTATGTGCTGGACATTGAGCTGCCCTGTAAAGAACGTACACTTTCCCATTTGCTCACTAAAGCAAGTCCCAAGCAAAGCCTTAATGCAAACAACAGTTAGAGAGCATTGCAAAGGGAAACAGAGAGAAGAGAGTGTGAATGAACACAACTTTTGATCATTTGAGATGACATTTGATCTGACTCAGCAGTCTGGCCAGCCTGCTGACAGCCTGGGGACAAATGAAAGTCCTTGTTAAAGAGAATGACACATTTTGTTTGCAGAAATACAACATGATCAAGAAATTCCCTTCTCCCTTCCCCTATTTCCCTTTCTAAACTCCTTTTCAGGTGCTTTGAGAGGGATGATGCACAACTTGCCAAAAACCCTTTGACTAATGGCACACCTGAGAGTTAGCTTGCAGGTGGTGGAGTTTGCTTGCTTCAAAGTAAGGAAAGTCTCTTGAGACTGTAAAACAAAAAAAAAAAATTAATATTTTATTTTATCAGCTGCCAGGTTTGCCTGTGGTATAGAACTGCAATAGCTCATTTATTGCACAAAGATAGGATAAGTTGACATACCTTATTATTACAGAAAGAAAAATATCAAAAAGGTATTTGTGGGGCTACAGTAGTGACAATGGCTCGGGAAGGGATTGCTATGTTTTGTAGCCAACATATTCTCCTCCCTGCTTTTTGGGACTTGAATTAGCTGTAATTAAAAATAGAACTCCTTGTAACTTAAAAAAGATAAAATTCAAATAAATTGGAATACCAATATAGTTTATTTGGGATTTTTATTACTGTACAGAATAAAACCATGGCACCATTATCCATTTTGCTAGTGAAATATGGGTGTAAGAGTCAGACACAACACCTGCAAAACTGTGCTGATGTCAGGCAGCTCAGCACTGGGGTTTGCAACACCCCTCTGCTGTAGGTCATTCATGCCTCTGACCTGGTGGCAAGACATCCTGTGATGGGAACATACCCTGCTCAGCTGAGGGAACACTGCTCTAGCCACTCTGCTGGGTGAGCCAGCAATGCTTGCCCCTGTTTCCATGCTTTGGGAATGGTTTTGGAGTGCTGAGTTCCTTCTGTGTGAAACTGATTCCATCTGGATGAAATTAAAGCTGAGACACACTCCAGGAGTGCAGCTACTGCTCTCCAGCTGCCTGTGGGCATTCAAGGCACAAGGTCCAGTTAGACACACACAGGCAAAGCCTTCTGACAGTCGCCTGAAAAATTAGGATGATGTCAGTAATACCCACTATTGTAGGCACTCGATGAAATGTTAATAAATACATAAATGTCAGCACCCTGTGTTTTCAGGCTTGCATGCTGCAGGTGTGCATTGCCCATAGGGCTGCTGTGTCTCTCTTGCCAACCGGACACAGGCATCCCCCAGTACCCTCTGGAATGATGCTCTGTCTGGCCTGGGCAGAGGTGGTGATGTTGGTGGGGCATCTTCTGGCTGTGCCAAACCCAGCTCTGTTGCAACTTTTTTACATGCTTTTCATATCTCTGTTCTCTTTCATATCTCTTTTGACTCCTTTGTGTCAAAAGTCATGCACAATTCCCTGGTTGCTGCTTAATCTGACTGATGGCCATCTCACACTGCAACACCATCAGCTGGGGCCTGAGGGCATCATCCCCTTTCATGTGATCAATTTTGGGCAAATGCCCTCGAAGCAGTGCTGTGTATTTGTTGCACACACACACTGCGTATGCTCCCATTTGTATCCTAATGTGTGGTGTTTTCCAGGCCATTGCTGAGCATCCCCCAAGGTACAATACACGGGGGAACTCTGTACAAGATGTGCAGGGATAACGCTGCAACAAGAGCAGCAGAGAGCAACACAACCTTGAAGACAAAACTGCTTACCGTTTCACAGCCATCTTGAGGACCAGAAAACAAAATGTATTCCACCGTGGGACACTGCAGTTCTGCTTTAGGACTTCATCTTCTCCTTTCCATTCCAAAACATAGAAAGACAAGTTAAAGTAATCAAAACATTCCACTGGAAAAAGGAAAAGCAATAGAAATGAAATCTGGCGGGCCAATCTCTGAACACCATGTTAACTGCAGTAGGTCTTCCAGGCATTCAGCTCCCTGTGTGCAAAAGCACTATCCCCATGCCACAACAGCCACACAGAGGTCCCAGACACCCTGCTGTCGAGTTTAGGACACTGAATGCAAATGTCACTGATAACATTCCAGTGTTTCCACCGATAACTTCTCGGGCAGGAAAGCTGGCCTCAGGTCTACCACGGGAGCTGCTGCTTTCCCAACTAGGCTGAAAGCAACCAACATTTCACCAGAAATAAGAGGAAGGAGATATTTCCATGAACCATTTCACCTTGGAACTATCTCTCACACAAAGCAGTACTTTCCAACAAAATCCAGTTTTTCTATCCCAATGCAGGCCAGCTCCTAATATGCTTTAGCAATTTGTGTGTCAATCTCATATCTGAGAGTAAAAGGCACCAGGAACACACTCATGATTAACTCCCCTAATTAACTTGACCAATTTAGTTGTTTGTTTTTTATGTAGTATGTTAACTGGTTCTTAAAATATGCTTCCTTCCTCAGAGGAAAATAACCCCAGACAGTAAGTGTTTGTCATTTGTAAATGAAACACTTTGTCTGAAAGATAAACCTGCTCTAACCTCAAGTTCTGCTGTCTTCAATCTCCTGCATATCTGGATTATTTGAGATGCCAACAGCTGCAGAGGTCCCTTGTTGATACATTTGTCAGAGATGAAACATATCCCTCATGTTTCAGATTTCAAGAATGGTTTTTGCATTATTATCTATGCAATAAGATCAAAGAGAGAAGGAATATCAGAGGTAACAGTCCCATCTATTGGTCAGAGGAGGAACGTGATAACCAAACGCTTTCTGAGTCTCAGAAATTTTCTACTATGAAAAATTATAAGCAAAGAAAAATTACCAGGAAAAAAGAATTGTCTAAATGCTAATAATGGATATTAGTGAAGGCAAAAAATAAATTCTTCTTTTAGAGAGGAAAGAAAAGGAAAACAACTTATTGTTATGGATAAGGAGGAGGGAATCTTTGTTGTCATTACTTTGATTGTGCATGCAGTTGGGATTGTTTCTCAGGAAACTCTTTCTAACATACAGTCATTTTAAAATAACTCCTATTGTTTTACTTGAGTTTCAATTCAGGAAACTTTAGTCAAAGAAGGGATATGGTCTGTTGCATAAAAAACAGTTCTGGCACCATCTCATCACTCTTACACTTAGGAGAGTTGCTTTTGATAGCTTGTTAAGTTACACAATTGAAATCTGTTAGTCCATACTTTCTGAAGCGTAGCACAGAGACAAATGTTTGTTTTACATGCAAATGCTTTAATTTGGGAATGTGTAAAATTGTTTTTCTTAAGCAGACCACTGCTGGGTTTGGATTTGAGCAAGAATTTTCAGCAGTGTTTTTTCTTTTCTGTGTGTGTGTTGAACATCACCACCAACACACAATACAGCAATTTCTTAATTCTGAGCCAAACCACTCAGTGCCTGAAAACCTGGACTTGTGCAAAGCTTTTGATACTGTTCCACAGAGTCTCTAAAATGGAGATAATTAGATTTGACAGGTAGACCACTTGGTGGATAAGGAATCAGTGGGAGGTCCCACTTACAGAGTGCCAGTCAAGGGCTCACTGTCTGTGTGGAGACCAGTGATGAGTGGTGTCCCTCAGGGGTTGTTATTGGGACCAGTATTATTTAACCTCTTTGTCAGGGACACAGACCATGGGATGGAACGGACACTCAGCAAGTTTGCGGATGACACCAAACTGAAAGGTGTGGTTGATACTAGGGGGACAGGATACCATCCAGAGGGACCTTGACAGGCTTGAGAGGCAGACCTGGGTGAACCTCATAAATTCCAACAATGCTGAGGGCAAGGTGTGGCACCTTGGTGGCTGCAGTCCCCAATATCAGTACAAAGTGAGGGATTCACTGATTAGGAGCAGCTCCGAGGAGAAAGTCTTAGGAATGTTGATTGATGGGAAGCTCAACGTGACCCATCAGTGTGTGCTGCAGTCCAGAAAGCCAAACATATACTGGGCTGCACCAAAAGCAGTGCAGGCAGGAGGTCGAGGGACAGGATTCTGCCCCTTTACTCTGCTCTCCTGAGACTCCACCTGGAGTTCTGTGTCCACTATGGGGTCCTCAGCACAAGGATGTGGTCCTGCTGGAGGAAGTCCAAAGGAGGGTCACAAAGATGATCAAAGGGATGGAGCACCTCTCCTGTGAAGACAGGCGGAGAGACTGGGGTTGTTCAGCCTGGAGAAGAAAGGGGGGAAACCTTAAAACAGCCTTTCAGTTAAGGGAAGCCTATGGGAAAGACTGGGATGGACTCTTCATCATGGAGTGTAGTGACAGGACAAGGAGTAATGGTTTTAAATAGAAAGAGGTCAGGTTTAGATTAGGTATAACAAAGAAATTCTCTACTGTGAGTGTGGTGAGGCACAGGACCAGGTTGCCCACAGAAGGTGTAGATGCCCCATCTCTGGATGGGTTCAAGGCCAGGCTGGATGAGACTTCGAGCAATCTGTTCTCAGGGAAGGTGTCCCTGCATGGAACTAGATGACCTTTAAAATCCCTTCCAACACAAATTCTGAGTCCATGAAACTGTTTCCTACTACTCACTCCCTTATGATGGTTTAGCACACTGTGCTTCAAGCTCCAGGCTAAAGTCCTTCCTCTGTCTTGGCATGGCTCTACAGATAGTTCTTTGAGCCAGAACATAGGAGCAAACATACTGGATCAGTCTAAAGTCAGAAATAGGTGTCTAGGCAAAAGCACAAGGACAGGGCTTACGGGTCTTCTCCAGTCATTGCAGCTCATGAACTTCACAAGACTTGTGATTTGTGTGCATTTAGGAAACCCCAAAGGATTTCTCTTCCATGAAGTTGTCAAATCAACCCACATAAACTCTTACCGTCTGTAACAGTCTGTTGCAAGAACTGCTCAAAAAAAGCCACTTCCAGGATGCTTTCAGGATATCTTCCCTTTCCTGCAACTTTTGGTATTTTAGTAAAGAGGTTCAACTGTTTGGATATCTTGAAAGCAAAAGACCTGTATTCCAGAGTAGCTTTGATATTCTATAAAAAACCCACAATAAAGGAGAGTTGCTTATTCTTTAAAAAGTTGGGTACTAAAATTTTTTTTTGCAATGAGACTATACCAAATGGAAGCAGTTCAGCACACAGTGCTGTGGACATAAAACCACTGTAGTGCCATATAACGCATATACCCCACTCTCCGCACACCCCTGAAAGCCCTGGGGGTGAATTGCAGTTCACTGCAATTACCATGCTGTCCTCTGGCATCCCCTTTTTCACATTTCTGACTAAAAATAATTTTCAAAAAGGAAAATATGGAGCAAGTAAAACAAATGAAAACTGAGAATGCTGCATGTATTATGTCAGAGAATGGAAGTTCAGGGAGAAAACTGAAGTCACTGAAGATCCCTGCCTGGGCTGCCCCATAGTCCAGCCCACACTGGGAACTGTCATGCCTATAGAGAAGAGAGATAAGATAAAAACTGCATTCAAACCCACTGCATAAATATCATGGTGTGCTGTGCCTTGGCCACTCTCATAGGCCATGACTGGGTCTCTGTCTTGCCAAGGAATGCCTATTTCAGGCATGGCTGAGTGAAGCTATTGGTGCCACTTCCACCAGCTGCCATAGGCATCCAAAGTTCCTGTTTTACACAAATGTTCTGCACTGCCACAGAGCACAGATACAGTATGTGGAGGACAATTTAAAAAACTCTATTCGTTCTTTTCTACCAGAGCAGGGAAAGGCAGATACTAAGACTCACCAGAGCAGTACACTTGGTCACAAAAATGCAGTTGTAACATTTTCTGTCTCAGAAGCTGCTGATTCACAAAAATATGAACATTTCATTGTGAAGATGAAAAATATCTCCGAACCCTAAAACACTCTGGTTTTGAAAAATTGTAAAGCAGGACTAGCAGCAGCCTGTTTAGTACCAATTAGTACAGTGGCACTCAAAATAGGAGGTTCTGCATTATGGATCACTGGTATCTTCCTAAGCAACAAGGAACAAAATGTTTTTAAAGGTAATGCAACAGAAATGTGTATGCAGAATAATGCTTTTAAAGGATTTAAATATGTATGTAAACTGTGGGTTGACCTCTATTTTTCCATGAAAATTGACATATCTGTTTTCTCCAGAAGGCTTATTAAAATTGCATCTTTCTTGGAGAAAGATTACATTTGTTCTTATCCTGATCACATATCAGGTGATGTAAGCTGATACAAAATCCATGTTTGGATCAATACTGTGATAATAAAACTAAGAGAACTGAAAAATGGATAAAAGCACCACTCTCCACAGAAACGTTGATTCACTGACCATCTGTCTTACTTCAGCTAAGTGCTTTACTGCTTTAGTTTGGCATTTGACAAGTCAGTCAATAAATTAAATAACTGAAGTCACACTATAATTCTTGGCTACCCTGCTCTATTTTTTAAACTTTCAACATCTAAAATGTCACATGTATTCCTTTTTTGGGCATATAGTGAGCATGTGCCAAGTCCTGTCTACTCATCCTAAGCACAAACACACACGGAGGTAACTAGCAATTAGTCTTGATTTCTACTAGTCACTCAACTGCCATAAAAACTCTGAAGAGTTTAAATATGTGCATTAAGTATATTTCTATTTATTTGCTTACCAGCTTATATGAATGCAGTCTGACTAAAGACACCTGCATTATACATACTGAGAAAACAAGAAGCAAATTCACTCAACATGTTGAAGCACTGTGCCCATATTCTGCACTCAGCAAGAGAAGCAAGAGAGCACACTTAGAACTTTAAAAAACCACAATAGAAGGTTCATTTTTACAGGCCATTAGGATTCCATTAGTATCATCTATTCATTTCCAGGTTGCCCTGAGACTGAAAAGTGAATGTCTAATAGGATGCTTTCATTAGATTAAAATGAATAACTCCCCCCATCCCTGCCACAGTCCAATACGATTTTAACAGAGAACATGATGGGTGGCTGCTCATCCAACTGGAAGGCTGAGAAGAAGCTCAGAATTATATTCTTTTTTTTTTTTTTTCTTTTGACAAATTTAAAGCATAAACTGTAGAGCGTGACATCTAAGATAAATATTTCAGTGTTATGACAAAGGGTATGTATTGATTTTAGAGTAACAGTAGCTGTCGACATATTTGATACCCTCATTGTCAGCATAAAGAAGCTATACGTAAATACAGGAGAAAAAAGTTTGCATTATTTCCTAGATGACAGCATTTCCCTGTTGATCACTTAAATAACACCAGCAAATGGCCTAGATCAGATGCAGAAATAAAAGTTAAAAAGCTCACTGCTGGGGACACCAAAACCCAAGACTCTAGGAGAGCAAAGAACATAAACAGCTGATTAAGAAGGTGATCAAGTTTAAACCTTCTCATCTTTAATAAGACATATGGGCTTGTGCCTGGTGGGTTCTAAGTGTGCTCCTGCAGTTTTATCACGTGCTCAGAGAAGCTGACAGTACCTGTGGCCAGCAGGAATCCCTACAGCTGTGTGAGCCCATGCAAAGGTGTTCTGGAAAGAAGTGCTGCTTTAGTGCCTGATCAGCCTCTTGTAAGGTAACATGACATCCTTTGGGTGGAACAAATTTCTCCCTCTAAACCAGCAGAAGCACCTGCACCTCCTTTTGAGGCCCAAGGACCCTGCTGCTGGAACAGCTCTGCTCACAGGCAGAGTCCTATGTTCCTCAGCGCAGGATAAATGCTCTACTGGAGAAAATATAAATGGGCCCAGAGAGTGAGCACTGCTCTCCTCTGCAGAAGAGGTGTTTATAGGAAAAAGAGGTAGAAGGCTTTTGTTTTCTTTTCTTTTTTTTTTTTTTAATGATCAGAAAGTGAGTAAAAATTTGGGAGCAAATAAACTTTCAAAATCATATTGCAACATAACTGGGGAAAAAAAATCCAGAAACTAACAGAAAAAAATTTCTGGAGAAAAAAAATTATGATTCAGAATCAAGAGAAAAAAGCTTGGTGGATTCCCAGTAAAAATATTTTAAACCCACATTAACATGATATATTTTTTACATTTAACTGGTAAACACATTTTTATTTCTAACTTTGGTAGCCATAATAATTCATATAAGGTTATGACCATGTTAGAAGTTTCAGTGTTTAAGAAAGAATGTTAAGATCCTCAGTATTTCTGCTACACCTGTGTCTAGAGAACAGCAGGTTTACAGAAAAGACTGCAAACAATCCCCCTCTCATCCATCAACCCCCCACCCCCAAACTCCCATCACTCCCACTTCCCTCCCCTCTTCCCCCCACGCCTTATTTCCAGCTGTGGCAGCTGTTGTGAAACCAGCACTGGCAGACTCTGACACCTGGCGGTAGCTCAGCAAGTCTCTGGCCTTATTTTCTGTGAGGTTTTTGATTTGATAAGCTTTATTTTATTTTTGAGGAGTGCTTGGAACCAACGCTGATGTAAGGAACAATACTTTTACTAGAAGTTCTAAAGTAGGAAGCCTCAACAGTACAAGGAGATTAAGTACACAGGTGAATGTCAGTCTGGGAAAGAAATACCAGGTAACTGCTCCCATGCTTACAGATAGTGACAAAGTATCTTTAAATGCATTGCAAAATACTTTAATCTTAACAAATTTTAAAATATCACATACGTAGTTTTAGTATTTCCTAAATCCACAGCTTTTGACCATAAAATCTACAGTCTGTGAGCAGGAGTCTGTAGGATCCTTTCTGTGTTCAGAGCATGGTATTTTAATCCCGTAGACCTCCAGACTGGAAACACCATGTTGTATTTTGGAAGTTTTCAAACCATTTCCTACCCTTGTCTGCAGCATCTATGCAGTTGTGATTACCAAACTTTGGGGGCAGACCCTGCCCAGTGCCAGCCACACAGCACAGGGTATTTGCCCACTGGCTTCCCGTATGGTCTAGCATAGCAACCATACATCATGCTTATTCATACCAGACTCTGCATTTGGTTATCTATGGATATATGTTACTCTCCATGGATACCAAGCCATTCTCCTGCCTGCTATCACCCAAATTTAATCTGCTGCTCTGCTTTAAATTTGTTCTTAAATACTGTAGAGAATTGGGACTTTGTATTTCTTGCTTTTGAAAATGTAAAGAGAACATAAGTAATTATTGCTCTCAGTACAGCATAAGCATATTTGTTCACAATGCCTTTAATTTCTAAGAGATTTTCTGTTCTCATTATCATTCATTGTCTCACCAGTTTTGTCTTTATTAGGCATTCATAAAAAATACTTCATTATCATCTGTAAAGCACAGTTCATTAGCATGGTTGCTCTGTGAAGTCAATTGTTTCTTCATTAGCACCAGCTCCTCAGAAATTCAGGCCTTTGATGCTTGTTTGAATTACTTGTATCTTTTCATTTCCTTGGTTGTGTTTCTGAAAGATTTCATTTTTTTCTACATCTATTTACATTTATGAATATCCTTGTAAGCCCTGCACTTCTAATTTGTGATGTATTTTGCTTGCAACTACATTAGTTATTCATACAAATGCATTGGCAAAGGGTTTATTCATAGACTTCATCCTGCATTTGTGAGTGGTAATCTATTAACTCTCTTTAGTCCTTTAGGCAGGAATGAAAACATTTGTCCCTGAGCATGCTCCAGGGAAGGTGGCATAATTTTGAAAGCCCAACACTTTCCCTGCCCTAACTTGGATGCCTGGCAAAACCTATATCAAGAACTACATATATGAGGGGTGTGAGGCACATTTTACAAATATAATAAAATCAATCAAACCAAAAGACTACAGAATGATTAAAAGTTTATTTTTCTCTGCTTGAGTGTTGCCTTCCACCTTGTTAGATGGTAACCCTACACACTTTCCCTCCTTGGCCACTGCCCTTCCCACCAGGCTCTGGTGTCCATGTGCTCCTTCTAGTTCATGGTCAGTGGGAGCTGGAGATGACCTCTGGTGCCAAAGATGACCCCCAGCATGATCTGCTGCACCACCAAACTGCCTTGGCCCCAACAGCTCTGACCAGCCTCAGCCTTGGTCTCCAACTTGCCGGCCACATTTCTATTTCAATAAACCATTTTGTTGCAAATAGAACCAATATTTTTATGATTGTAAATCATTTATCTGACACTGACTAGAAATAGGTTCCTTTCAAGAGCAGCCAAACTCAGCAAAAGAGCCTAAGAAATGTTTTTGAGTGTTTTTTTGTTTCCGAGTGTATTTTTCTTTTTATTCTACCACTCCTTTGGTATTTTTAAAGGTTTGTTTCTGGAATAGAGAACATTTCTTGTGGGACAGATGGTTCAAAAATTTTAGCATTACATAAACTAGGGAGGACAGATTTGTTGAACCTTCTCTCTATATGCATCTCACTTTTTATGAAGAACCTAGGCATAGTTACAGCTCCCCACACACACTCTTGAGTGTGAGATTGCTCCTCTTTGCTCTACTACACTGGTACACAAAATACACGCTTGAAGGCAAGAACAGCCAAGGCTGAAAGATGCTGCCTTTGTCCTCTACTTATTACAACTATTGAATATAAGGTAATATGCCCACATTCATTGCAGTGCAGCCAACCTCCACACAAACAGTTAAAAAAGAATACAAGCCTTCTAGTTCCACCACAAACTCAGGCCAAGGTAAAAAACGCAAAGCCAGCTGGCCAGCTTTCAAGAAGAGCTCGCTGGATGGAAGGAGAAACTCTGTTGACATGGAAACCTATAATTTCAATATATATCTATAATTAACAGATAAAATAGCAAGATGAGAGAGAGCTCAAAAAGCCATGATTAACTACAGTTGTGAGAGAGTTTTCAATACCCAAATATTAGATGTGAAAAAGTTAAAACAGCAACAAGGAAAGTGTTAAAACAAATTGTTGTTCCAGGCCATTGTTAGAGGGCTCAATGGGAATGTGAGAAATGAAACAACAGTAATCTGATGCTAGAGCCTGTTTCTCTATTTGTGTTCTATTGCTGCCTTAAAAAAAAAAAGGACCTTCTTGTAGATTTCATCTATGCACATTCAAATGAGAGCCACTGTCCTAAAAGTTTCAATCAGAATAGATGGCAGAGAAGGAAAGAGGGAGAAATATTAAGAGAGATGCAGAGAAGCAAAAGATGCAGCCTTGATAAAATGCCAAGGATGCACATCCACAGTCATATTGAATGACACAGGAAGACACTAAAGTTCCAAACTGGGAAAAATCCTTGGAATAAGATGGTGGCAACAACTCTTTAGTCATCAGACAAATCCATACCAGAGATGACCTGGACTAGGTGGTGGGAATGAAACTTTCTGGACATTGCTGTACATGGTAGGAAGAATTCTTCCTCTCTGGCTTTTTTTTTTTTTTTTCTTTTTTTCTTTTTTTCTTTCTTTCTTTTTTTNNTTTTTTTTTTTTTTTCTTTTTCTTTTTTCCCTCTTTCTGGGGCATTTCAAAGCTACCAAACCCCAAGTATTATTAGTTCAGGTTTTGGTGTCAGCTCAGCAGTAGATCTTATTTCCTTGTACAGAAACCTCTAAATAAGTATGTGGCCCACGCATCAGTCCAAAAGAGAAGGGCACAAATCACTAGAGTGAGTTAACATTTTCACATTCAGAAGTGACAGGCTCAGACCCTCTAAAGAGAAAACATTCATTACACTATTATCTTTGCTTAATATTTGCTCTTAAAATATTTCTATTCTTGATTTCAGGTGTTCCACTAAAAGATCTGGGCATGCATTATCCTTCACAGATAGACAAGCACTCTTACAGGGAAGAGGGCAGAGATCTAATTAACTTTTCTGTGTCCCATCTGAAATAAGAAGGTGGAATTCATAGCAGACTTCATTTACGGTAGCAAATATCTGTAGTGCAACGTCATTTGTATTTCTCCACTTGCCGAATCTGGGGACAGCTGGTGACAAAAAGATAATAAAGAAGAAAAGAGACCATTAATTTGTATGTAAATAAAGCAAGCATAACAAAGACTAGCTGACGTTACCACCTGCTGCACAGCTTCTTTGCATAGATACAGTAGACAAATGGTGGTAATGTAGCTCATCCCTTGGTGTTTGATGGTTATTAGTCTACTCATTTTTCCAAAGGCCACTGCAAATTTGAGGCACTTTAAAAGTTGCAGCAATCATTGAATTTTTTTTCTATCCATTATGTGGACACTAGTGAGAGCCAAGGGAGAAGAAAAGATATATGTTCAAGATCACTGTAAATATAATAAACCCCAGGAGTTAAATGACAAGCTCTATTTTAATTTGCATCTTTTCATTTTTAGCGGTGCCTTTTTAATATTCTTGCTCTTCTATGTTGTAAAATACAAAAGGCCAGAGGCTCCCTCACTGGAAAAAAAAAACCAAGTCCATTGTAACTGGATTGCTGATCTCTTCATCATTATTTTTATGGGCCTTGGGAAATTGCAAGGAGATAAAATTGTGGAAAAATAAAATAACTGCCTTCCTTGCTCTCTCTGCAACTGCTGATCATCAGGAAAGAAAGGCACCATTTGCTGCATATCTTCTCCTGTTCCCCAGCTCATTACCGTCCCCCAAGGTGTGAATCCCTGGGCCAAAATGCAGGCAACTGTCAGGCTTCTAAATGAGGAAGATGTTTTTAATACAAGTCTTACATTAAGAGAAGTAAAACCTTGGGGCATAAATACATCATTCTCTTTCATATCATTTAAGCTAGCTGAACGCTTCTTAGTGTTCAGTAAATATAAATGTGTTTTGCCCCAGAGCCAGAACATGCTGCAAAGAAGTATTGTTCTGCTCAGGATGAAAACCTAGCACAGATTTCAAAGTCTTCCTTAGACAGACAGTCCTTTAATTGGCAGAATTCATGAGAAGCCTGGGCACTTTCCCTCCTTGTCATGTGCAAACTTTCTCATTGTCCCGCTTTAGAGGTTGTCATCACGCCAGCCACAAGTTCCACACACTACATAAAGGTTGTACTGCTTGAGCTGGGTCATGGAGGTGGTGATGGGATCAGAAGGAGAAGAGCACTGGCCCCATGCTCCATGCTGGGCTTATTAACCTCTCACTGCGTGCCTTTGTCCTCCTGCTTAGGCACCCCAACAGCCCGAGCATCAAAAAAGGCTCATTTGAGCTAAAGGGGTCAGAATGTGATGGGACACATGCCAGGCTAAATCCCAAGATAGTTACAGCTTCCTCTGTGGTCATTAGCTATATCTTCAGTTAATGAACCTTCACTAATCATCATGCCTTAGAAAGAGCAGGTGTTTTAAAGTGAATGTGGCAGCCACATGCGAGCACGAACAACATTACATGACTTCTGCAAAAATTTCACAGGCACAAAGGTGAGCAAATCCTATCTTCTGTGTCAGCTTCATCTCTTTTTTCACTAACATGACAGTGATTGGTTTATTGTGCCATCGGGACTCCAACAACTGGAACAGGCATGGACAGTGAATAATGTCAGGGCCTTCACTACAGTGTATGGCTCAGAAAATCTCTCTTGGAGGTAAATGAAGTGAAATATAATGTCCCTTTACTCATGTAGATAAACTCTTCCTAATGAAAATGTCAAACTTCACTGTCTTTCAGTGGGTATTTCTGAAGCCACCCCACTGCTGATTATATGGGTGTGAAAGGGTATTTTGGGAAGTTTGGTGAGTTTAGTCAGAGGGTGAGATATGCTGAAATCAATTAAAAAAAAATCCTCTATTTCCTCAGGGCTAGTTTTTCTCTGTGCATATTTCAATATAATAAATACCTCAGAAAAAACTCCTTTATATTTCCCCATCTTATCAGAATAATTCCCTCTGGCCCTCACAGAAAATGTATTTATGGCCTGATCACATTTTCTATCCCTTTTATACTCTTAATTAGCAAAAGTAGGGTTGTAGATGCCTTAGGAGTTGGATTCTGCTTATTCTCACTAGTTTCTGAGCCATATTACTGTATCACCTACAGATCCTGGGGATCTATACCACAGTCCCTGGGTGGGGTGGCAATTCTTCCCTCTTGGAAGTTACTCATTGCAGCAAGCTGTGATGCAGATCATCCCCATGACAAGCGAAATGAACTGAGGATGCAAAACAGGACTATACCACCCAAGCATGGTTTTTGCTTAGGCAAAAATACATTAACATCTTTCCCAGATCCATCCACTGCCATCCTTTCTGTCACAGGGTTTTTCACACACATTTTTAACTGTCAGCCTGGGTGCATATTGACAGGACCTGATGCAAACCTCTTCGTTTAGAATAAGACAGAAAGTATTTTTCCTCAAAGGGGTTATCTGAGGAGCCTTTTTGTTTAAATGTCCATCTCACGAGTTGCTTCAGAGGGGGTGTTCATAAACAGATTTGGAGTTTGATGAATTAATCTCTGAACTAGTTAGCAGATAAACATTTCTCCTTGCCATTTGAATTATATTTCAGTCTCCTTTTTTTTTTTTTTCCATGCAGCATTTCAGGATAATCAGTTTTATTTGCTTATTCATTTGTCTTTATACTAGTTTATACAGACTTCTCTACATCCTATTTTTGTGTTGGTGAAATATTGATCAGGTGTTGATGTGGTCCATTCATGAAACGGTCATTTACATCAGATAGACACAGAGGAAGAGAGGAAAAATTGTACTATTTACCTTCTTTCTAGGAGGAGGGGAGAGAGGGAATAAAGAAGAGGAAGGTTTCTGCTGCAGCTGGGACTGGAAGTCATGGATTTGGGCATGCATCATCCTGAACATGTGATAGTCATGTTTTGACATTTTCTGATTTTGACAAAAAATGTCAAAACTTTGCTATTCTAAGTGATCCTGCAGAGTGACAAAGAGTGACTGTATTGAAAATTGCATTGAAAATTCAGTTATTTTTAGTTATCACAGAGAGCGGCTGTGCAGAGGGCTGAGCTCCCAAATAACTGGGTTCACTCAGAGAACTGCTCCTTTTCTGTGAAAACCCAAAACCAGAAATGTGCAGCAAAGGCAGCTAAGGATAAAAGTGTTTGTTAATGGTATGAGGCCAAATGTTCCTGCTGTGGCCTTTTCCAGGAAGCACATAGACAAAATTTGCAGCTCGTTGTTCCCAGCAGGATTGTATATGCATGTTTTGCACATTTATCCCAGAACATATATTGAAGTGTGCTTGGTGCTTTGCTCATCTGCAACTGCTGCATCAGTTTATGATGTGAAGAATCACAATGGCACTCTAGCAGATGGGTCTAAGCATGTCCATGCCAGAAAATCAGCATGTGAAATAAGTTTGAATAAGACAAGCAGATAATTTGAAGGCCAATACAAGCCTCTTGGTATCCCCTGCTCAATTAGCTTTGAAAGTAAATGCTGCTGCCAAGATGTGCTCTGTCTCAGATACCCAATGCAATTCAGCCAATTCCAGCACTTCCAAGGTTTTCTGTAGCACAGAAAGATCTTGTCAATAAACTCCTCAGCTGAAGTTTCTTTTTAACTTCACTGGTGTTCAGTTAGTTCCGTCACACAACATCTGTGTAACTTAGGCAATCTAGTAAACTTTTAGTGATTGCTGGATGTTGTTTTGGTTTTTGACTTGGCTCTTTGTATCTATCTCTGGTTGCCAGAATAAATGAACTTTGATGAAAAAAAGTGTTAAAAATTTACCTTAAGAGAGAGTTTAAGTACCAGGTGGGTTTTCTGAAGACTCTAAAACCATCTGAAGGCTGTCACTTAGAAATGAATAAACTACTTACCCAGTTACAGAAAATAATTTTTAGCTGTGACAAAATTTGTCTTCCATTTTTTTTTACAAAAAGTGTTATTTCACAATTTGCTATGATAAAAATGTTTCTCATCCCCAAAACCTCTTAACTTAGCTGTAGATTTTGCCTGAAGAAACATATGCATATATATGTAGAACCTCAGCTGATTATACTCAGATCTTGATTTCATTGCAGGGGGGTTGGAGTTAGATGACTTTTAAAAGTCCCTTCCAATTCAAAGTATTCTATGATTCTCTGTAGTCTTCCTTTTTTGAAAAAAGAAGATTTTTACCTGGAAATACCAAAAAGGCTGGAACTACCATTGATTCCCTTTTGCAATGACAGTAAAGTTTGCTTTTGGACACCACGTCATGAGTCTGAAGGTTTTCAGGAGAGAGGGAAAAAATATTCTTTTGGCATCAGTGACAATACACATAAATCATGTCTCATATCTGATTTTAATAGAAGAATTTCATTACCAATTTATTCTTATAAGGCACTATTCAATTTTTTTCAGTGAATTACCTATTATTCACTTGAAGTCATTACATTTTTCAGGGAAAATCTATTTATAAGTACTCATGAAGCAAACTAATTGAAAACATAATTAAGAAGAGGCCAGAATCTTAAATAAATCACATATATTTTCTCCATAGATTAAACACATTAAGCAGGCAATGCTTCTTACATAACTTTTCCAAATAGTCCTCCATTAAGATTTTACCCTGGACACTGACTCCTGAAGCTGTGTTATCCTCTGAGAAAAAGCAGTATTTCAGTTCTGCTTGGCGACTAGAGGAGAGTCCATCCCTACTGCAGTTGGAGCTGGCCCCTCACCACTGTGGAGGTCTCTGCAGCCCTTGCCAGTCTCAGGCAGTGCCAGGGTGGGCATTGGCCTGGTACTGGCTCACACAAGTCACTGCACAATTTTAGCATGCAATGTTAAAAGCCCCCCACCCTTGGTTTCCGTGTGGTTGTCATCTGCTTAAAATAATTTTAAATAGCAGAGCTCCTTGAGATGGACTGGGGATATGAAAATGTCTCCAGCCCTGGGAGCAGGCTTGCCATGGTGGCACAGAGTTGGCACCAGATGGCACGTTGGGGCTGGCATGGCCCACAGGAGGAGCAATGATTTAAGGAGATGATGGCTGGGAGTGACAGATTCCAGGAGACAAAAGCTGGGCAAGTCTTTCCCAGCAGATACAATCCTGGGGTGGTACTGTGCAGGATCGTGCTCGCCTCACAGGGCCTTCCTGGACTGCACAGCCCCAGCCTTCCCACTGCCATTCCAAGCTGGCCGGCCACAGTCATGCCTAGATCTGCCTGCCCGCCTCTCAGCTTTAGCAGTGTAAAGGTTGGTATTTAGTATTTTCTAGAACAAATACAAAAAATATATAGTATTTAGTAATAAAAGTAAAATTTAAACCAATTAATGTGCTGCCAGATTAAAATGTTTTAATTAATATATTAACTAATAAATTCGGTCTTTTCAGCACTTATCTTTATTTGCTGCATTTCCCAGTATTTTCATTGCCTGTACACATTGCCTGAACATTTAAGTAACAAAGGCTATTTCAAACTGGGTTAGCTTTTTTAAACCAGCTAGTACCAAAGCCCATTATTAGCTTCCTCAACCTGCTGCTTTTCAGGGATACTGAGCCATGCAGCACCTATTAACTTCAGGCCTAAATGTGGTGGTACTGTCCAACATGCTGTACATATCTCTCAAATGCCTGTTTAGAAAAACTTCCACAAATATCATGGTGATGCTGCCTTACCAGCTGCTTAATTAACCAGCTGTCCCAGAGCTGGGCACTGGGTCCATAGACACCAGATCTGCTGCTGCTGCAGTGGCCCCAGCAGCCAAGTCCCTGCAGAACATTTGTGTGAACATTTCATGGGGCACTGTGCAGGAGCTGAAGACTGACATGGTCATAACATCACCTCACTCCAGTGTACGTGAATTTCTAAACAATGTGCCTTTTGAGGCTTGCATGTTTATACCCAAAACAGCAGCAGTAATGGCAGCATGTATTCAAAATGGCACTGTCATCTAGAATGCCCTGTATCTCCAGCTGTTCTATTCTTTTGTGCTCTGCATAAACTTGTGGGAAGACAGGAATGGGCTGCGGGCAGCCTCGACCTTGATGAGTTTCAGCTGTGTCCTTGAACAAGACAGGTAAACAACTTTGAGGGAGAAGAAGTGTAGAATGCAGATGTGTGTTGGTATTTACAAGAAACAGAAAGATTTGTGACCAATTAGAAAAAGTTGGAAGGCACATGTACATAGTTTGTTAGTCAATTGCAAAAGTGCCAATTAGTTAGTCAAGTGCAAAAAGGAGTGCGTGTTATGTGTGTGATGTAGAGGAAAAGTATATTAAAAAAAAAGTATAAAAAGTTGTACTATGGGATAATTAATTGCTGATGCTTGCCACTATCTTCAGCGTCAGTCTTGTGTCCACTGTCATAAACTTATGCTGAACAATTCTCTTCCTCTCCAGTTAATCCAACACGAATTGTCTCAGGCAAGTGTTAAACAATATTGTGGCTTTCCTTTCCACCTCAGATTGTCCCTGCTCAGCACCACAGCTCCTACGTTCAGCTGCATGTGCTGCACCCTTTCCCCAGCACACAGCCCAGGTTCCCCCTGGCAGAAGCTAAGGCACACAATAAAACCAGAGTGGAGTCCATGAGGCACAACGGGGACAGTGCAGGAGACCAGACGAAGCCAGCTGAAACCCTACCAAAACACCAGTACTTGCTGATTGACTCTAAAAATGAGGAGGTACTTACAGGCAGGGGGGAAAAGAGAGAGATCCTCAAGCCTTTAGAAAAAAGACAGTCTCTGATGTCATGGTACAGAGATCTTAGGAACAAAGCCCTGTTTCAGAATCCCTAAGGAAAAAGAAGCTGCAAGCTTTAAAGTAGGCTATTAATTCTCAAATGTGTTAGAACTGAAAAATGAGCAGGTAGACCAAATAATCTCTTCACTTTGTTAAAGCAACCTCTAAATTTCCTGTGATGTCTTGGGATTGCTTCACAGCACAGACAATATCCCTAAAAAAATTCAAATGCAAGTCACCCTGTGACCAACAGGAAGATCACACTCTGCACTTTACATTAGCAAGCTTATCAGTGGAACAAATGTTCAGGCAATGGGTGGATTTGGGGATTAGAAGTGTAGAAGTACCACTATTTTAACATTTCTATTGCTCAGAATGGATGTCAACAGTGAATGTTCAGCTTTTGATTCTGAGCTTGTTCAGAGCACCCAGTAACTGAAAAATAAAATCTTCCACTGTGAAAAACATACATTTGTCATTGCTGAATTAGAAGCTGGCAATAACAACATTAGCAGATGTTTGAGGTTTTTTGTTGGGTTTTTTTGTTGGTTTTTTTTTTAATGCCATTCTATCTTTTTTTCTGATTAATTTGTTACCTGAAAAAATATCAACATGAAATTTTCTGGACTGGAAAAACCCCACCCATTCCAACACTAAATGGTAGTGATGACATATCTTGTTCAGAGAAATAACATTCTCTTACATGTCATAAGCATAAATGTCATTGTGAAGGCTTAATGAGGATGAGGACAAGCACATGAAAATCAAAATGTGCTTGAATCATTGGTTATTTAACAAACAGTAAATATATCGATTTAGACATATAACTCAATGGCTCAGTGAAGTAACTCCAAATTTATATTAATGCAGACATGTTAGAATTGGAATCTAAATTTTCTGTTAGTTATTTGGGCTTTTCTATCCTGATTTGTCTTCATTACACTAACTAAATTACAATCAGAAATCCACACATCAGTAGCACTGCATAAAGACTACAAAAGACAATTTACTGTATCTAAATTGGTAGTGGCATTGGAATGACCAAATAATATTAAAATATGCATTCACATTTAATTCTTCTTCCTTTTTAGAGGAGTAGGACAGCAAAACATGATGGTCTTTTGTGAAATGTGCTATTGATATCAGACACAGGCCTAAAGTCAAATGTAGAGAGAAATGAGGAAAACATGAGGATCTCAGTAAGGGTGGAAAGACCATTCCCTTCTACATCATACTGAACCCTTCAGCAATCACATGAATTGCTTCCTTTTCCCTTTTTTCACATTCTCCCCTTCTCCAATCATCTTGTGTGCTCAGCTGAGGTGTCTCCTGCTAACACAATCCCAGGCTTTGCCCTGGGTGAACTTCTCTGCCACCAGTTAAGCCCCAGTGAGGTTTCCAAAGCCACAGATTTTGGATCATCACTGTCAAAGATCTAATGGCTTCTCTGCCTTCCTGGAAGCACACCAGGCTTCTCCTAGCCATGCAGATCCAGGGAAGGACATTTCTCTGCATCATGTAAAGCTACTGTTGGCTATCCAATGGAACAGGGATTTTTTTTTCCCAGTCGTTAGAAACACTGATGAAGTAAGGAGACCTTCACACCTGGCTTCTGCCTGACCTCAACATCACATGCTGTCCTGGAGGGTCGTGCCTTGTTTTGGGTAAAAATGTATTGTTTTTCCAATTGGGATTTATCATCTATTAGAAGATGGTAACAGTTAAGATGGATATTCTGCGGGAAATGTTTTCTTGCTGTAGCATAAGCAGCCAGCGTAACATTTTGTAAGACGACTTACATTGCTTTTTCACATTTATTGAAAAATCACCTTGCTCCATCAAATAAGGTAGTGTTTATTTATTTCCATTTAAAAATTCCATGCTGCAGGAAATCCAGTGTGTGCTCTAAATACCCTTGACAAGAATTTAAAAGCACAATTTAAAAAATTCATCCAAAAAATCAGCAGCAGCACAACTTTTCACACCTGTTCAAATTTTCAGCTGGATTAATTCCTCTCTTAGGTATGCTTTGATCTTTCACTGTATCAGCCCACCAACCTGTCCAATGATTTCTGAGCCTGTTTTGTTTTCTCCCTGTCTTATAAGATAACAATTTAGAATTCTTCAAGGAAAAAAAGAGATCTTTGCTCCGCAAGTAGAATATGAGCCTGTTCAGGCACTCAGTCACAATGCAAGGGGATGCTATGAAGGCCCCAGGCATGTCTTGCATCACTGGTTAAATTCATCTTTTGGTTTTGCAGCCTCCAAATATCCTCCAGCTCTTCAGACAATGATAATCATTCTGACACACGATTACAAGAACTTGTTTTTACCTTGAGCAAAAGAGATCTCCCCTTTAAATGTGATCTTTTACCTATACTAAATCTGTTTTCTAAACTGACATTATCGAATCAAGGTAGGCTCTCTGGGTGGGATTCAGTTGCCAGACATGGTTATCTAGTGCCATTTTAACTGCTTTAGGGTGTTACACCTTGCTATTGTTCTAGACACTTGGGGTTTTGCTGTCACAACTGCTATTTGGTATCTAAACCA
Source organism: Dasyornis broadbenti (assembly GCA_013397935.1). Lineage (NCBI taxonomy): Eukaryota > Metazoa > Chordata > Aves > Passeriformes > Dasyornithidae > Dasyornis > Dasyornis broadbenti. Next base: position 1,035,543 of record VZRN01003245.1, on the reverse strand, counting down.
ACACTAGAAGTCTGTATTTAGATACCTGAGTGATTCATTCTGTCCTCTCCTTTAACATCATCTTCAGAGATATTTGAACATCACTGTGAAGCTATTTTAACCCTGTATCTCTGTATGGCTGTTCTCTTTCTTCTCTGTGCAGTATTGATCCACTTTATTTTCAGCATGTCTTTCTGTGAAAGGTAAAAAGGTAAAAACTTGGTTAGAGTTCTCACTGGAACTCTAACCAGAGAATGGTTATTATTTCCCTTCCTTATAAAATATATTCTTCTTAACAATATCAAAACACCGGAGGCCCATCATTAAAGAAATGATTTCTTATTATACATAATAAAATTTATATAAAATAACTTCTTAACTAAGAGGCTTGAAAGAATCATAGTTTACCATCTACCTAAATATATGATGAATAGTCCTGTAAGTTTCTACAGAAAGTTATTTTCTGAAACCTCAATTATTCCTCCAAATTCTTACATCTCATGCAAAATCAAGACAAGCATCATCCAAAATGAAGAAATCAAGAATAGTGGTTTAATATTATATTGCAGTTTTTTCCGGGTTGCAATTTAAGAAATAAATTCCTACAATTTATGAAGACTGAGCACAACAGTAACATGTCAACAAACAATATTCACATAACCTCATGGCCTCAAGATCAGATTTATTTAACAGCATTCTTCCACAATAGCAAATCAATTTATTTCTAAATGAAGAATGGATAGACATTATACAGAGTAGAGTGGCAGAAGAGAACTGTGTAACTACTTGCCTACCTCTACTTTCTAGTTATGAAGAATTATTTGCAAAGTTAAATTCCACATCTGAAAGTAAGGCTATTTTCTCCAGTAATTGGTGTTAGAATGGACCCTGCAGACAGAAGTTAAATCAAGCTGCTGTTTTGCTGCAGCTGAAGATACAAACAGCATGTATTGGAATAAGCAGGCATTTGGCATTACCTCCAGACTCGTAGAAAATGGAGAGTCTGCATTTCCAGAAATGCATAAAACATCCATGCAATACCTGCACAAAAGTGAATGCAGTTTCAAATGAACACAAATATTTATGATGTAACATCGTCTATAACAAACTACTTTCATAATTCATTCTTCCCAAGAATAATTTGAAACATTTTCTTACATATTCTTGCCCAACACAATCTGCAAGATGCTTGCATGTTTTCTATATATCGAGATTAAATCACCATTTGTCCATACATATAGAAAATTTCAGATCAAGCTTCAGTATGGCCTGGGTAGTAAGTTTTATGTGGTGCTGGCCCATCCATATATATTCATAATTCAAAGCGGTAATTTTTGATTTTGGTTATGGGGAAAAAAATCAAAAGCTAAAGTTGTAGGCAGAAAAAATATTGTTAAACAGAAACGCAATTTAGTATAAAAAAATACATTTATTTTGAAATGTAACTTCTAGGCTCATATCCAAAAGGCACTATAAAAACATAAGTAGAGAGAGACTATACATATGCTGGCAAATATACGTATGTTTTAACACCTTGTCTAATTGGCAACCTCCATTGTTTAATGCTCACATCTCCAAAATGGCATCTCTGCATCTGCATACAAACTTCATTCACTCATTTTTTGTTGTAATAGCAAATAATGCAAATTTATAGTCTCATGTGACTTTATGGGAGTATTGATCACATCCTTATTAGCTGCCTCTATGCGCTCCAGAACAAGGATCAAACATGAATGATGAATAAACATATATAGAGAGAACAAAGCAGTCAGATAATTTCCCTCTTTCACCCACCCACCTAGCCATCTTTTAGAGTGGGGTGTGGTAATGATGAGGTGGATGAAGAACAAAAACTCTGCACTTGCCCTGAGGAATTTATGGACTCAACAGATGAACAACAGGGCAGTGAGTAGGACACAAGTCCTTGGTCAATAAAATACAGTCACAGCAAAGTCGTGAAACTGCTATTTCTTATGCATAATTCTAGAGGAACTGCCACATACCAGTTTCACCATTGAATCATGGAATGAATCACAGAATGCTAAAGGGTTGGAATGGTCCTTTAAGATCATGTGGTCTCAACTCTCCCTTCCCCCTATGGGCAGGGACACCTGCCCCTAGACTAGATTGCTTAAGGCCTTATCCAGCCTGGCTTTGAACAGTGACGGGTTTGGGGCATCCACAACATCTCTGGGCAACCTATTCCAGTGTCTAACCACTCTCAAAGTAAAGCATTTCTTCCTAATATCTAACCTAAATTTCCCCTCTTTCAATTTGTACCCATTACTCCTTGTCCTATCACTGCAGTTCCTAATAAAGAATCCCTCTCCAGGTTCCCTGTAGGCCCCTTCAGATACTGGAAGGTGCTGTGAGGTCCCCACACAACCTTTTCGTCTCCAGGCTGAACAGCCCCAACTTTCTCAGCCTGTCATCATAAGGAAGGTGCTCCAGTGCTCTAATCAGCTTCCTGGCCCTCCTCTGGACTTACTCCAACAGTTCCATGTCCTTCTCCTGTTGGGGACACCAGCGCTGGATTCAGCACTCCAGGTGGGGTTTCACAAGAAGACCTGGTCACTTATTCAAAGCAGTGCTTCAGATATTGGATCAAAATAGATTAAGCTCAGCAAAACTTCTGTCATGTAGTGGTGGCTTACAGAAGTGAAAACATTCCTTTTTCTCTGTTGTAAAGTTATATTCAACATATGAGGAAGCATTGAAGAGCAGAGAGGAGAGCAACAGGGAATAAACCATGAGAAAGAGAAGACAAGCTATAAGAGAAACTGAAACTGCTTCACTCCAGATCAGGCATGGGGTTTGGGGGCCCTTACTGACAAGGAGGCAGGTAGCATTTTTTAAATGAGATTTTTTACCATAATCCCCTGAAAATTAATTATAACTACTCAATTATGATGGGATTGATCTAAATGCATCTGTCTACAGTGAGAATGACAGAGCAACGTGAGCAGCAATCACAGTCAGTCAGGTGCATTATTCACCTAATTCTAAAGTAAGTGCCTACATTTGGTCAGATGAATCTCATCTTTAACTCTGTTGACTGTGTTGAGTTGGTCTTCCCAGTTACAATTATCATCAAGACAGCTGGTTCAAAAGCAGGTCTGTGTTGCCGAGCTCCACATTTAGTCGGATGACTGCCAAACCTGACTCCATTGGATCCAGATTATTTTTGATGTTGAGTAGTAGAGCAAGGAAGGGAAAAATCCACACTGAAAAATACAGTCAGAAAATTTTGTCAGGAAAGAGAAGACAGTCTTAGCTGTCTGCACAGAATGATGATGCCCAAGGAGGTAGGAATATCTGGAGGCCACAAGACACCTTGCACTAATCCATAGACTGCATATCATGGGTTTTAACATGCTAAATAGACAAAATGTCATCTTCAAATTTGAATAGCATTAGAAATAGTTAGATTTTTTTTTTTCCTGAACACTCATTGTCTTGGTCCTTTAAGTACATTTCCTAAATTTAGACTAAATTTGCCATAGATGCTTGTGCACCATAGAAAGGTGTTAGTGAAGAGTAAAGAAGTATCTTCATGATAACCTAAATATCAGAGTCATAATCTTTTCCCTTCCTGCCCCAACTTCTGGCCAATTTGGGGAATAATTCACTTCAAGTTGAGATGCTGCCTCATGCTGAAATCTTACCATCCTTTACTCACATTGAATCAGTTAACTCCTGCTCCCAATGGGAGACATATGTTCCCTCCGCCTTTGGGTTCACACTTGCAGAGTCACTGGTTGCTTGTTTCTCCTCTAACATTAAAAAAAAAAAAAAAGTATCATTTTGGTTTAACTGTGAGTTGTCTTGTTATTCCAAGATCTCAACATCATTAAAACATTAATAATTTGTTACAGAAAATTGTGAGGGAGGAAAAGGACATGACAGATTTGTAGCAATGCACAAAACCACTGAATTTTATTCCAGGATATAAAAACACCCTCTTAGACTGGATCTCATTAAATAAGTTTCAGCAGACAAGAAGGATATGGGGATATATACGGATATAGAAGGATATATCTGTTCTGAGACAAATTGAATAAAATCTTTCATGGTCACAAGTACCCTTTGATTTCTCCTGTCATCCAAAAATAGAGATTTAAATGTTACTGGCTTAAAAATACCACCAGAAAATCAGATGAAGAAGCAGATCAGTTGTTAAAAAGTGACAATATTTCTCAAAGATTGCAAAGCAATGTGATTTAAGTAGTCTTCACACACTTTGTATTTGAAAACTTCAGAAGACAGGCAGAAAACTCAGTCTCCAGTTGCATCATGTTTTATTACCTTCTGGTGCTCAGGTAGCAAAAATGGTGATTGTCATGTAAATGGACAGACAGATAAACTCCTATGATCTGCCCCAAAACAGAGCGATACTCCTCTCCCTGTTTCCTCCTCTAATGTTATCATTATTATTTCATTAGGCAGAAAGAATCCCTCATTCAGAATACAGACAATTGTATCTTCATCTACTGTCATTATCCTTTCTTGCTATCTTTTCTTAAAGAAAATAGAATTCTTCTAAATTAATAAAGTTAATCAATTAATAAAACTAACCATAAATGTTTAAAACATTTTTCTCAGTCTGATTTCATTTTTATAAACCCATGTTAGATGCTTTTTATTAATCCTTTGGAAGTATAACCATGGGTACTTTTCTCCCTGCAGGATTATGTCTTTGAACATGAAGAAACTGTTAGTCCCTCTGTTAATTTTTCATTTTCCACATTAATTAAAAACTTGTCCAGATGGCACTGCACACATATCTTTCATGCAGATTTCTGGCTTTGAAATGCAGCTACCCACCTCAAAATACATCATTTCCGTCTGCTTGGGAAAATAGCTCTCCATGGTTCATTTTATGTATAATATTGTGCGGGGGAGAGTGTGCCACTTGGAGTAAAAGGAGTGGAAATTGATTTCCAAATCTCCCACTTTCCACAAAAACTCCACATAACTATTTGTGAGTACCTATGTCTGTATACATGCATGGATACCTCAGAAGTAAGAGTAACTAAAGAATTCGTATTACCTCAATCTAATGTGTACATAAAATCCTCAGCCAGATGGCTAATAAGAACAGAAACCAGTAGCATCAATATATTTGACATCTCTCGAGGCAAATGATTAAACCAAGCTTAATCCCCACCCAAGAAGTGCCAAGAAAACCCAAATGCCCTCAATTAGGTCTGACTTACCCACTCATGAGGACTCTGAGAAAATGTACAAACAAATAAATCTTTATTCAGGGAAAGACAAAACAGTAATACATTTAGCACACAGTAAGAACAAATCCTTCTTCCTTGCTCATCCACTTCCAGATGCCCATTGCCCAGGACAAGCTATCTCTCTGCAGGGATCTCTTTGTACCCACAAGCTGCCTGCTCAGCCTGATCAGGCACTGCCCTGTCCCCCATCAACCCTAGGGACTCCCCCATGGGTATCTGGATCACTGCAGTCCTTTTCTGGGCTCCTCCACATCAACATTGCTGTTCTGATTGCATTAAAGGAGGCCTCACACCAAGGCATTTCTCACCAGACAGCCAGCTACCTGTCCCTGTCTCACACTGAAATAAATCCCATCGCAATGGAAAGAGCATTCAGGGCTGTGTAATGGAGACTGTTTGCTCAGGAACCAGGTCTTTGCCACAAGTTAAAAATGATCTTCCTCTTTTCAAGAGCCAACCTTCCTGCATAACCCAACCTGTCTGTGCTGGTTCCCCAGACACTGCCAGAAGAAGAGTTGGTAATTAGCCAGTGTGAACTAAGGCCTCTATGGTCTTGCTTTCCACTTTTCACCATCAGTGGGATAGAGAAATCTTTGTTTTCCTGAATGGATAGATAGACGTGTGTATGTATTTATTACAAAAAATATTGATTTTCCATAAATAATGTATTAGGAGCTCTTCAACTGCTCGAGTAAGCAACTGCCTTTTTTTCATACTGTGCCCGCAGTCCTGCCTGCATGTCGCAGATTTTACTATCATTGCAGTTCTGTTGCATGCATAACATAGTAACCAGATAAAAATGACTCTGATGTGTCAAGAACGGAGAAGTGTAAAACATTTTCTGTAGCAGCATGTGACTCTGTAAGACTTCTGTTTGTGAGGGAGCCAACACAGTGTGCTATCCCCGTTTGAATATACAGTTTCAAAACACACTGCAATTAAAAGCTTTCAGAGAGCTGGTTTAATATAGTGCATGACATCATATTTCCTTCCATGCCTCCTAATTAAAATAAAACCAAACCCATCAGGTCAGGTTTTATTTTCCACTATTGATTCCAGGTACCTCTGTTAAGCTCAGTCTTAAGAAGTGATGTTCCTCTTTATTCCAAGGCTATCAAAAGAGGACAGCAAGTAGAATGTCCTTAGGCATATGAACAGTGGCTATGTGACAAAAAAAGGAGTGTTAACAGCCTTAACCATATCTGATGAAATAAATGTTTATTGCTCTGTGGGTGTTTGGTCTGCAATGCCTGCCACTGATATCAATAGAGGTCTTGTTTAAAAACCTCAAGTTGCATTCTCAAAATTCAGGGGACAGGCTGGACTTTAAAGGTTTGACTGTTTAAAAAGATGAAATATTTTTCCTTCCAGTTTCAGTCTGATCACACTCCCTTGGAAAGTAAACAGGATCAAATCACTGGATCAGAGAGGAAAATGCATAGATAGATGGTCTAGCTCGTTCACATGGCCCTGGAGAAGGATTGCTTCTTGCAATTTCTTTGCTAGCACTTTGCTCAAACTGTTTTTCAATACTGTAGAAGAAATGTTACCCTTTGGAAGAGTCTGGCAGATCTGTCAGGACCTGTATTACTGTGATTCATCTTCCTTTTCCCATTTTGTTTATCCACCCCAGGTTTTAGTGTGTTGTGTTCCACCACGGCTTTTTACAATTCCTTGCAGACACTGTTCTAGAAGGAACCTTAATATTACTAGGAGATGACGAAGCAGTCAGAAATCCTGGCCTGTTTAAAGCTGATTGCTAAAATGCTATAGTGATTGTGATGGGGCCAGACATGGGCAAGGCTTTCTTCCACACATAAATTCAGCATGATAGTCAGCTTAAGGAACTGTAGAAGAGAGGAAGAGAAGAGGGAGGAGAGCTCTGCCTTGAGCTCTCTTGAATACGGGCTGCTGAGGCTGCTAATTTAGATACAAATGCCACCACCAGCAATCTGCATGGACCCTAGCTCTGCTTCAAAACCCACTAGTATGCCTTCCTGGCGTATCTCTGATATTATGATTTATGAGCTTAAAATAGTTCTATGTCTCTCCTTCCTCATGCCAATGGTTCTCCCCTAGTTAGGTACGAAGAAGAAACCAGTTCCCTCCTAAGTCACTGCTTGCCCATTGCTGTTGGCTAAAACAGGTGAAATGAGGAACAAGGCTCAAAGCCCAGTTCTTTCATCTTAATTTTGGTGCCTTGATTTTGGTTCTGTATTGCCTGGATTGTAACAAATTACATAAGTTTTCCATGTTTCAGCTCGTTTGCCTTTAAAATGAGAATACTGATTTCAGCTTTTTACTGTACTTCACAGTATGTGAACATAAAGGACTACCAAGAAAGAACGTTTTAGTAATTTTTTGACGTTTAATCTTTTTAATACAGGTAAATTCCATAAATTACCAGCATTACCTCTGTAATGTGAACACATCTTTGATGTTTCTGTTGAAGAAACTCTTTAACACTTGCTGATAATATAGAATCCCTGATAATACTATTCCTGATAATTTCTATAAAACCTCATTCTGTCACCAGCAATATATATATTACTGAAGGCTGTGTGTCCTTGCCTTGTCAGAAACTGCAGCCTTCACTTTCTTCTTTCACCCATAGTTTTATGTGTACTGCAACAGCTATGAGTAATTTTTGTTTCCAGATTCAGCATAAAAAAAATCCCCCAACTTTATGGGTCAAGCTGTTATTTCTTCACATTATGCTGCAGTACCCTTTTATTTCTGCACTATTCTCTGTCCTTTAAATCCCTTGCTTAAATTCTCCTTGGTGATTTCTTTATTTCTTTCCTAAGTGGCCTCTGATTTTCATCTGGGCTTCCCTCCAGGGCAGTCTATTACCTCACTTTCCCTTTAAATTCCTTTGTTCTATATTTTTTTTTTAGGTCTGTGCTGAGTAACTGGTGGACTACATCTCCCAGATCTAACGTGTAATTACTGGAGGTGATTCTGTCTTTCCATGCAAGTGTGCAGGAAAGTGAAGAGAATAACCATCCAGGAAAACACATGAAAAAGGCAAGGACAGGAGTCAGTCATGTGCATGACACCTGGCACACAGCAGCCACAGAGGACTCAGGGCTGTGGCCTTCAATCTGTAGGATGACCCAGGAAGAAAGATGTCCTCTACGCGCCAGGTGTGACCATGGTGGGACAGGAATGGCAACTTTGGCTGTCACAGCACGGTGACAGCACTGTGCTGGCATTTCCCCATCAGTGGGCAGACACCTGTGGGGACATGAGATGATCCCAGGCCCACAGCAAGGAGGAGCTGTTTGGGCTCTGTCAAGGTTCCTTCAGATCCCAGCACACAGCTCAGTGCTCAGGAGGCACACAGGGAGGCAGAAGGCATCTCTACCCCAGTGTCCAAAGCTTAGGCACTTCCACTGGTATCCAGGTACCTGGCCCTCAGCAGTCAGCCTGCTCTGGGCACAGCAGGGCCAGCTTGGCCATGTCCCACTGTGCAACCTGAGCCCAGACTGCTCAGAAAGAGCCTGAGAAAGTCAGCAGGACACCAGAACAATCAAGATACAGTCAAGATAGGCCTGCTGACACAGGGGTGCTCAGTTGCTCAAGGATTCAGAAAGGAAAATGGTTGAGTATGAGCTCCTGAAGGAAGAAAGCTGAGAGGCTGGTCAGGATCAACAGCAAAACCTGTGGTAGTGGGGTTGGCCAGGCTGCCATCTTGAGTCACTGGTGGGGGCATAGGAGGTGTGAGACAGAAGCTCTGGGACACCCGGACCTGGCCCTTTCCCTCCTGTTGAGTAAAGGCCAGTAAAGGCTCCACATATTCTGCACCAGGGAACAGGCATCAGCCTGACAACTCTTTAATTCCTACCTGCCTTCCATTAGCTCCTAAGATGGGCTACAACTACTGTGTCTTTCAAGAGGTCAACAGGCCCTTTGCTTCTCCAGATGACTCTTTGCTCTAAGACCAAGATTGACTTTTTTTGTTCATCCTCAGGAGCTCTAGTTACCCAAACTGTGATTTCGCATGCTCAGACATGGGAAGCAGGGGGCTTTATCAAGTATTTAATCTACCCATGGCAATTCTGGAACATCATATCACGCATCTATGGTTTCTTGTATCTCTGTAAAATTATTTGCTTATTGTGTCTTTTATTAATACACAATAGATATGCATTAGTGAATCAACCAAAGCAGAATTAAATTGCTTTTCTGTCTGCTTTTGCTTTATAAATCAATAGATCTGTGACGGTAATGTGTTTTAAACACACAGAAATGCTGGATTTTTCTTTTTATGGTGAGTTGTCCAAATATTTGCTTGCTAGCCTCAGAATACTTATATTCTCTAAGCCAAAGAAGAATTGTATCACTTGTTTTTTTTTGCACTTTATATATAAACTTAGCTTTGCCACTTCATTCCCCTCTATTACCTTTGCTATTTTTCACAGACCAGTACACAGGTCCATACATTTCTCTAATAGGTTTTAAATTTTTCTGCAGCCCTATGTTATTCGCTCCCTAGCAGTATGATCTATTCAAGTGGAAATGGGAAGTTTATGCAATATTCTCTCTAGACTTCTCTGAATATATTATTCTCTGAGCCACACAGGCTGGAATGCACCTTTATTTTACAAGCTCTGCAGTCTTGCAACACTTGCACAAGGACTACTGGAAACCCAAGGTCCTGTGACTGTGTGAGGCGAGGACTTGAAGATTCTGTGAAAATGAAATCACTGAAGGACTCTGTATACATCAGACAGAGAGGAAAAAAAGAAAAAAATGTTTTGAGGGAATGCTCCACTGAGGATCCCATGTAGCACTGGAAAATTCCCTGAACTGGTAATGGCAAGCAGAGTATTTCTAAACCTATCCTCTAACAGACCATGACTGGATGCACCATTCAGAAAACTTGTTCCAGTTTTGCCTTGCTCCTCTGATGCTTTCAGGTCTGGTCAGGTCCTCAGTGAGGCTTCAAATAGAAAGCATGAAACAACTTTTAGCTCCTCACAAGCCTCCTTCCAGTTTTATACTGAGCATAGCTTACTGAGAACAGAAAAAACATACACATCTAGTTCACATACTCATTTATAGTTGGGTCAATTTGAAGAGAGCTTACAAGCTGGTCCAGAGAATGGTTTAAATTTAATTGCATGTATCTCATCTGAGACACCTTTATCAGCCTACTGTCAGATTCCATATTATCACTGTATTGCTACCATAGCCCTGCTCAGTATCTGAAAGGGCTGTATGACGTGGTAGGCTGCAGCAGAGAGAACAAGGCTCATCAACCCTGACAGTCTACTCCCATCTTTTATTCCTGTCCCATTGTGTGTCCATCACTCTGGTTTTTAGCCCTACATAGCCACTTTCTTTTCTGTGACAAATGTTCTTACTCCCTGCCCTTACTTGATTAATCTTTTCTCCAGCTGTACTTGTGTTTGCAGAGTATGCGTTGCTATGCATTCATTTCACCACCTCCACACCTCAGAGCATTGGCAACAATCACTTACATTCTTTAAAAGAAAATGCATTAACTCATTGCATCCAAAGTAAGAAAACAAAATTTCAGTATTATGAATTGTGACTAGACAATGATTTCGCCCTAAGAGTGTATGAACTGTACTAGGCAAAGGAGAGGCAGCACCACACGGGAAGGCGCATTAGAATAGACAACACTTGGCTTGACAGAGTTGTGGTTCCTCCTGTTTGCTCCATAGTTTGTGGAACTACAATTATCAGCAACAAATTAATATACTCGCCCAACACATGCTGGCACAAAATGGGGAGGAGAGTGGGTGGCAGAGCAGCAAGACATTTGTGTGGTTAAATAACAAGTAACTATGGCTCTATTAAGTGCTCAAAAATATATGCTGCAGCTCCTGGATTTTGAAAGAATGACATGGCCATTTATTGTGTGCAGACAATTTCCTGCCTTTGTATCAACTGTCAGAAGGACAGTGCCCACCCAAGGCCTTGGCAGGCAGTGCCGGGGCCCAGGAAAGGTGTTCACATTCTTCCAGGCTGCACTGCTGGGGTTGAGCACCATATTTTTTCCGGTCAGTCATTTAATTAAGACTTGTCTATTGGATGCGGCAGGTGCAGCTTGCAGTGTCAGTGCCCAACATCTGTATGTTCCTGTCCTGCTGCCTCCCAAGTGAAAATGTACAATAGCCTTAGAGAGTTTGTTTCTGTCTTTACTTTTACTTGAAACTATTTGAACAATTTACAGATAGGCTTTTTTGGTTTTTTGATTAGGTTTTATTTGCTTCTTTATATTTATCTCAAAGAGGGCACTATTACAAAAAGCTCCAAGGACAGCCTGCACCATTTTCCCAACTCCATAATTTTCTCCTTACAATTTTTCTTCAAAGAGTGAATAATACACTATTCAATGCATTGAAACTGCACTTTGCTAATGAAAACACTGCCTGGAGCTGCTTTGAAATGGTATCCAAAGCAGCCCACAGCACTGAGCAATTTGTGAGATGGGCACTGTGAGCGCCCTACTATTGCCCTATGCTGGCAAGTAATTTTGACCTTCATGGGAGTTACTGCCACAAAGATTTGAATCTTCTGTGCTGCGTGTTTTGGGTCTCAGCAGGATATGTCTTCAAAACTGATTTGATTGCCTAATGTACCGCTTCAGAACTGGCAAAGAGTCCTTACAAAGAATCACCTTGTTCTCTGATATCAGGACAACTCCTTCAGACAGTCTGTGCTTGTCTCATCTGGTTCCTTCCCAGCTTGCTTTCCATCTTGTGCCTCTGCTTTCCTGCCCAACAGCCGTGCAGGCAGATGCTGATCACTTCTTCCCGTGTGCATCCTCATTTCAGCTCCATGTCAAAGTTCCCTCTGTCCATGCTTTTTGTCTCCCCAGAGCCTGGTCTTTCCACAACAGCACAGTGTTCAGCTCTGATAAACCTTCAGTTTAGACTACTCCACACTTCATTTTCATTTTCTAGTTTATCACTAGCACTGCCAAAGAAAAAAGCACTGGCAAGAAAACTCCGTGAAGGTTCATGCTGAAAATGAAATGGTCATTCATTTATTATGTATTTTTTGGCAACAGTCTTTTTTTTAATAGTCATTTATGCGGGCCAGAGGAAGTGCATGCACAGTCTGCCAACATGGGAGAGCTCCTGAGATTTTCCAGTAAGTCTTGCGCAGCGAGTCCATCCCTTGATGTCTCAGCTCCAGGAGTTCTGGTATCTGATTTTACCATTTCAGAATCTGATTTTATCATTCATCATTTGAGAATCTGATTTTATCTTTCCCTGGAGTAAGTCGGGAGCTCCCATGACTATGGAAAACAACTGGGTGATGTCTGAGCTACACACACGCATCAGGCTGCACTGAAGCTCCTCTCCGAACCCGTGCCAGGAATCGGGGACTCGGAGGGGACTGTCCGGTGATTGGAGCCCTGGCAGCGTGACCCGCGGACAGCGGCCGAGCCCCGGGGGCCGCGGGGCGGGCACGGCTCCGGGCACTGCCGCAGCAGCGCAGCCGCCACCCCCGCGGACTACAGCTC
>VZRN01003245.1:974975-1022727 GCA_013397935.1 Dasyornis broadbenti | reverse complement strand
GGCGGGCGGGAGGTAGGTGAGTGTGTCCGTGTGTCCGTGTGTCCGTGTGTCTGTGCGTGTGCGGGGGCCGGCGCCGTGCCGGGCAGGTGAGAGCCCCGCGGGGAGGAGGAGGAGGAGGAGGAGCAGGGGAGGAGGAGCAGCAGCAGGAGGCGGCGGCGTGCTCCTGCCTGCCGGGCAGTGCGTGTGTGCCTGTGCGTATCTGCGCGCCGTTCCCCCGGTACCGCTCGGGTCACTCGGTGGTGGGGGGATCCAGCTACTCCCGGCGCCGGCGGGGATCGCATTTCCCGGCGCGGCCGCTTCTCGCTGAGGTCCCGAGAAGAGCGTGAGTGAGCAGCGGCTGTGAGCGATCACGTATGTGCTATAGGCGCACATGTGTTCCCGACGCATGCAACACATTTGTCGGGCTGCGGGCTGCGCCCCGTGACACCGGGCGGCCTCGAGGGGGATGGGGCCCAGGCGAAAGGAGAAATAACGAATTAATTGCAGATGAGAAGTAATATCCGTCTTTGAGTCATCAGTCTTTGAGGCATAATTTCATGCCAAAATCTCTTAAATGAATGGTAGATCTTATATAGGAAAGCACTACTTTTCCCGTAGGATTATCAGATTTCCACCGGAGAATACAGATCCTGGATTACTGAGCTACATGGGATTTGCGTGTTTCTTTCTAATTAGTCTGTGAGTCTGACTGTAAAATTCTTTATTTGGAAGGGGGGGATGGGAGTTATATGCTTTTAAAAGAACAGACATATCTTTTCTCTGACATTTTACACAGTTTTTCTGGTTATCCTGTGCTGTGTAGATACTTCCTGCCTTAATTGGATAGTGGTGTCAAAGGTTGATTAGATTCCCTGATAGATTTTGGATCTGCAAGAGGATTGCAGTTTTAAATGCGTGGTTAAAACAATCGTGTTTGCCGTCTCCCCTCTAACAGTTGAGAGGGGGGCTGATGTATTATACTTGTGCTATCTTCTGTTTGGTTTATTAATGTATAATCGTGAGGTTGTCGGGTTCGGTTTTGTTGTTGTTGTTTTTTTCCCCCTCTGCTATTTCATTTGCAGACCGAAAAGAAATGAATGTCAGAGAGGATTTGTTTAATCATTTAACAGCTGACACAAGCCATGTCCCTAACAAAACGTTGGTGAAAAAGTAGAAGATTCCTGGGATACAGCAGCACCAGTACCGTGTGGCCGCTTCTGCAGGTCAGGTGCAGCATTTGCTGGAGGATGCCGTAGCCCAGGAGGCGAGGCTAGCAGGGACAAGGTCGATGGCTTGCATGGAGCTTCTCTACCTGGCCGAGGAGAGCAGACAGGTGCCCCTGGGCACTGCTACTGGCTGGAGCCTGCCCTCCCATCCCTATGAGCAGCAGCGTGAGGGGGATGAGGTGAACCCCAGAGCAGCCACTGCCGTGGCAGCCCTGCACTGTGAACGGCATGGCAAGCCCTTGCAGAGGGGCCTTGTGGCTGAGACCCCCCTGGCAGCCCAGCCCTCCTCCCTGGGCACCTCGCCCCAGGAGCACCCCGCACCTTCCAGCACCTCCCAGCCCTGCCACCCAGCCGAGCACTTGCCCAGGGAAGAGGATGGAGGGAAGAAGAAAGCCTGCTGCTGTGCCCAGGAACTTGAGACATCGTTCACCTATGTGGATGAAAATGTAAATCTGGAGCATGCAAGAAATGCCCCCACTCCTACAGGTGGCCAGGATGCCCTTCTGCAGCAGCATTCCTGCAGGGACCTGCCACCTGAATGGGTGCACGATTCTCCTTCCTTGGTCTCTGAGGAGGACGATGCTGCCTCGGAGGCAGCGGCTGGGAAATCCGTTGACTATGGGTTCATTAGTGCCATTTTGTTCCTGGTTAGTGGCATTTTGCTGGTGATAATTTCCTATGTGGTACCCAGAGATGTGACTGTGGATCCCAACACCGTGGCTGCCCGGGAGATGGAGAGGCTGGAGAATGAGAGCGCAAGGATCGGTGCTCACTTGGACCGATGTGTTATCGCTGGGCTGTGTCTGTTAACCCTGGGGGGCGTGGTGCTCTCCAGCCTGCTGATGATGTCCATGTGGAAAGGGGAGCTGTACCGGAGGAGCAGGTTTGCATCCTCCAAGGAGTCTGCAAAGCTGTATGGATCTTTCAATTTTAGAATGAAGTCTGGAGCAAATGATAATATGCTCGAGCTGTCATTAGTTGAGGAAGATGTGCTTGCCATAGATAATTAGTATGGTCATGATTTTTATGGCAACATTTCTACAGGAAAATATGTTTCATTAAAGAAAACAGATGCAGCTAGAGATAGCTGGTGATGCAGTTTATTTGTCTGACAAGAATGGTTTTATCTTAAGCTCTATAATCAAATGTTTGCAATATATGAGTACTTGTTGTAAAGGGGAAATGTGCCAGATGAAATGCAAATGATCTAAAATAATGAAAACCACTGAATAAAAAGAGATTTGTGATAAGTAGGTTCCTCAGATACTCGTTTATCCTAATATAAAACATTCCACTGGTGTCTTGCCTATATAATTTTCTTATTACTCCCATATAGAACAAGAATGACCTTGACACTTGAGAAGCTGTTAATTTTTGAAGCCTGCAGGATTATTAACAGTCTACGTGATAGAATGTAAGCAGAATAGAAGCAGGACCAATAATCCAATAGCAGGGCTAATATTTCATTAGGAGATACTTTTTATTCTTTAAGCAGATCCCTTCTCTTCAATTGAGTGACAGCTATGGGAAGAAAGAACACCACTTTGTCGTGACTGGCCACAAACCTCCCATATTTTCAAACAATTGTACAATTAGTGATGATTATTTAAAATATAAAATAAGAGGCAAAGGGCAGGAAACCATATGGCTCATGGTATCGGTGGGAGACAAAAGGCTCTTTCAGCTTGAGGTCAGTGGCTCCATTTCAGTTCAGATTAGCAATGACTGATAGTCATTAACTTCTGATAGCTATAGTGACCCATATAAAAGAAGTTTAGTTCCTGGTGGACAGATGTCTTTGTATGAAAGCTGCCATAACATGAATTAACAGACCCCTTGTTCGGAATCTCAAAAGACCAAAAGACTGAAAAGCATGGGGAGTCTGAGACTGGATGCTTCTCCTTCAGTACAGATGCCAGAAGGAATTCAAGCTCAGCTGCAGGGCTTTGCTTATACTGGGGCTGTCTGCATCTTATTAGTCCTTTTTGAAACTTCAGTTTTATGTCACTAGGCTATCAACCTTCTCATAACCAGCAAGGAAAGGTCAGGAAGGAGCTCTCTGAGACTCATTCAATAAAACCCAATTTATTTGTAAAGAATAAATCATCAGGAAATACAGAGGTTAAGTATCAGGCAGTTTACTGGCTGACATGAGGCTCACTTAACATAGGGGACGATCAAGGGTACATGTTGCTATTAATCTCAGTTCTGTGGCACTGTAGCCAAAAACCTGTACCACTGATGCTATTTGCTTTATTATCATTCATTTTCTGTGGAACATTGACATGTTTTTGCAATGCTGGGAAAACCAACAAAAATTGTTCTATGCACCACTGTCAGTTCTTACTGAGCAATGGTTAATACATATATATATGTGTGTGTGTGTATATATATATGTATGTCTTATTAATATGTATATGTACGTTAATATGTATGTGTCCCTGACAAAGCCAAACATGGGTGAAGTGCTCTGTCTGTGCAGTCTCTGACTGCAGTCTTAGAAGAAACATGTGACAGCCTTCTCAGTTGTGAGTTAACTCTCAAATATCAGGAATATGAATTATTTTTGAAATGATAAGTTTTTTCCCCACTGTGATACACAAGAGAAGAGTTCTTTTGGGAAGGAGTGAGGAGATTTCCTTTATACTCCCTTTACCCAGGAATATCTGTCAGCACAAAGCTCAGAATAACAAGTGGATGGCAGAAATGTGGGTTCCTCACAGAGAGACTGAACACTGTTTTGCCACTTGGTTCTTCTTTCCCCCTTTCTGGCTGTTTTTGTCAGGAGACAAGTGCAGCACCCAAGTCTGACTCAACTAGTCCAGTCCCTTGTGCTTGCTGGCTGCAGGTGCTGGCAGGGGTGTTTGTGGCCGAGGGCCCAAGGATTCATGCCTTTGGTCAGTAAATACCATAGACTGGTACCCAGGCTTTAATGCCCCAGAAAAGAGATCCTGCTTCACATGTTCTCTGCTCCAAAAGCAGCTTTAGGTCAGTGTTACTAATTAAATGAGCTGCCTTATTAGAGGGCGCTGCTGCCCAGTAGATGATTCTCCCAGTTTATGTCATGATACACAGCGTGTTCACAGGCAGTAGCTCAGCAGTGACCAGCATCTCCACAGTCATCTTTTGAAGAGCTTACATCCTTCTGGATGTGTCATCAGGGATTCCGGATTGAGTCTCTAGGGTAAATACATGAAATGGCTTCTTATATCTGGAAGCTGCCTTCAGCCTGCTGTGATCACTACAAGTGAGGAAGGAACTAGCTTGAGAATCTGAATACAGAGCAGGAAGGTTCCTCCTTCGCTTGCCTTGGCCTGCTGGTGGGGTATGTGGACGCTGCCTGCAGAGCTTGACACTGCTCAAGGTGGGGAGGTGGGAACAGCGCTTCCTCTCACCCTGCCCTGAGGTTGGGAAGGGGCTGGCCATAGCCTCCACAGGTCCAGGGAAAGCCATGCCAAGCAAGAGGGCAAATGGTGCTGAGCTGGGGCCAGCAAAATGATGTGGGGTGGGGGATGGATGTCTCAGGGGATGAAAACCCTTTCACCTAATTGGGCCCCGTGTTCTCACCTACATGACAGAAGCTCTAAAAGTGAGGCTGGTGGTTTTGAGAGCTATTATTTTTATTTTTTAACTATACATATGCATGAAATTGGAATACATTCCATTATTACCTAAAGATGACAACTTAAGCTGTACGGATCACGGATTTCTTGTAGGAACCATGACATGCCTTAATGCTGATTATTAGCACTAGAAAAAGGAACGCTCCCCTGACTGTCAGTGTGTTATTGTCAAGTGAGAAGTTTTCTGACACTTTGTAAAATGCCTGTCACAGATCATGAACCTGCAATACTTTAATGAACCCTGAAATTTTCCCTGAGCATTTTAAGGAAACATTAGTCAACATAATAATCTAAGTATACACTGCAGAAGTGTGAGGAGTAAGAAAATTTAAACGACAGGACTAACAGTTTCTTTATTTTGATGTGTGTGCTATGAAAGAGGTGAAGGAAGGCCTTCAGAGCGCAGGAATTTAGGAGATAAAAATACTCAGGGCATTTCTCTGATCACCTTTACAAATTGCAACATGGTGTGAGTTGGTGGTGCGATACAAAACCTCTGGACTCTCAGGTTCTTGTGCTGTGAAACCAAACACAGACAGAAACCAAAGCAGTTGCTGTCTGGTGGCCAATGGTGGAAATGAACGTACGAGCCCACTGGCCAGTGGACAAGCCTTCACACCATTCACCTTGCACAAGATGGTACCAAAGGGTGAGGCCAAGGGACATTGATTGCCGTCTCATTCACCCTCGCAATCTGACTTCCCTGCTCAAAATGTAAATGCTTTAAAGGTGCAAATGTGAGAAGAATTGTTGGTGTTTTTTCATTGCCTGGGCTCAAGTTGTCACTTGAATCATTGGAGAGCTTTCTCTTTTTTTGGGGAACTAAATTTTGGCATAGACCAAGTGGGTTTTCAATGCCCTCTAAACATATCAGGATTCCGAGTATGGATTTACGAGTACCCTGGAAACACAGTGGGATTTGTGCCCTTAGTCAGTTTATTTCTGACCACCCCGACTGTCAAATGTGACACTTTCCCATTTTCTACCTCATGACACATCTGCTGGCTGGGCCCAGCCCTGGCCTCTGCCTTTCCACTGGAGGTGTCCATGCTTCCCTGAACTGCAGGAAGGGAGGCTTCCCCGCAGCGAGGCAACAGCTGCCAGTGTCTGGCTCCCTGCTGCTCAAACAGCTCCCTGGTGACCTGTGTTCCCAGTTCCTTTTTCTCAGTCAGATGCTGTGACTGAGGCTGGACTTCAGGAGCTGCATGGCACCTGCTGGGGATGCTTATCGGAACAGGGGCTGTCACCTCACAGTCCCAGCCCTCCATGCCGTGGGTGCCCAGTGTGGCTGCCACCAGCCTTGCCTGCTCCCGCCAGCCTGGAGCCGGTCCCGTGGCAGAAATGCCTAAGACTGTTCTAGGAAGCTACACTGGGTTGTTGCTGGTTTTTTATGTGTTTACAATTTTTTAGTCTTTGTAATTCTTTTAAAAATCTCTCTGCAATGAGTATAAAGTTTACTGACTAAGAAAGCAACTGGTTTAATCTTGTAAAACTCTTTGACCCACAACAGGGCAAAACATCACAGTCCATTGTGAGCTGTTCAATAGTGCGTTTGATGCCTTATTACAATCGCAGCCGCGTTCTGTACAGAGTGAAAAATAAAAGTCTGTGAAGCTGAGCACTGTCGTCATGGGTCTCTTTGCTCCTTGTTGATTCCAGTGATTGGCTCTTTCCCTCCGTGCCATGGGTGCAGTCCCTAGTGCTCAGTGGCCAGGAGCCCATGTAGGCAGCAGGGCCACCTGGCAGAGGCAGTGCTGGATCGACTTGTGCCAGCATGCAAAGCCCGTCCCCAGCTCACCCCTCCATTGTGTTCCTTGCTGCTCGTCCCTCCCAGTTAGAAGTGCCAAGCAGTTCAGAGTTTCAAACCCTGCTACACTTGTGTCCCACCCAACTCCATACAAGCAGAGAATAAAAAAGAAAAGGCCAGTGAGAGCAGCCAGGGCTGCATGAGCAGGCAGCTGAGGAGGTGCTGTGTCAGGAGATGGGTGTTGAGCCCCTGTTCACCATCACCACGTGCCTGACCACTTCAGTATCATATCCTCAACTTGGTCCGGGTCGGCCATGGCCGGGGCAGGAGGGCAGAGAGTGCTGGGCCCAGCGCCAGCCATTGTGATAATGGGTAGCCATGTGGTTCCCAGAAAGCACTGGAGGTGATAGGTGATGCAGGGAGATGCAGGAACTGTGTTCCTGGAGATCTGTGGGCTGGGCATTGCCACCTCAGTGTCAGCTTCACCTCCCCCTCCAGAAGAGTTTCGCCAGAGTGGGCAGCAATGGGAGGGTGCTGGTGCAGGGCCAGCAGCAAGCAGCACCAGCAGCTGAGCAGGACCTCCAGGGAGCTGCAGTTTTCTCCTGGCTTTTTTTGTTTCTCTCAGATCTCCAGTGTATGTCAGTTAAGCACCTTAACCACCTTTGCAACCTGTACTCCCTCCCAAACACGATTCAAAGGTATGCCACACAGGTTATGCCTCATAAGGTCACTTTTCATTCTGGTGTGACAGGATTAGTCCTTTCTCTGCCACTGTCATGTGAATCACCATGTGGGTGGAAGTACTGTGGTGGGTGTGGATCCAGGCTGGAGCAGCCACTGTCTGCTCACATTACCTGTTGCCACAGAACAGAGTACACCAGGGCCCCAATTCACAATTCAGGTTTCAGGCTGTTACTGCTGCAGCTGTAATAAATGTGTCCCAGAAGTGGCCAAATTGGCTGCAGTGACTGCAGTGATGCCAAATGCAGACTATGGTGTGCAACTGATGGTTAGCAAGAGGTTAAGAGATTAGATGTATTTATAGATATGACAATCCATCAGCTTAAAGAACTGAGAGGCTTTCTAACTGAAAACAAACACACAAATTCATTTTTACTCTTTTTACAGGTTTCTTATTAATTTTACCATTTTAAATTTTGAACTATTCAGTGTCATGTATTGTATGCACAGGGGCTTTTTTTCCCTGTGTTTATGAGTCCTGGCAAGGTCAAGAGTCCTATAGACTGTGTGGAGGTGAGACTTCTCTGATTTTATCAGTTAAAATTTAATTGTGGATGTTATAAATCTGCATAAAACCAAACAAGACAAGAACCTCTTATTTGAAATTAACCTGCTTAATATTTGTTTGCGTAAACATAAATGCAGTGCCCGTGGTAGAAACTGAGCCAAATAATGCACATTTTAATTAGATTTTCAATAAAAATTCATAGTTAAAATATTTCTGCAGACTTACTGAATTAAAAACTTGTAGAGTTCTCTGCTTATTTATGTGTGGATTAGCCCACTGTTACACATGTGGTAAAAAATACTGAGCTACTGCCATTAACTGAGCTGCAGCTCACAGGCATTTGGCCATTGTTGTGAATGAGAACATTACAACCTAACAAGGGAGGTTTTTGTTCACCTGCACCCAGTGTGTAACCCATAGACCACTGAAAGTTCTTCCATCTGCATCGAGAAATGAGATGCTGAGCAGCATGAAACATAATGTTCTCAAAAAGTCTCCTGCACACAGATACCGAAGCTCTGTATAGAACATAGAGTACTCCCATTTTACAGATGAAGCGAGATACCTCCTCTGCCCAGAGAGCCTCCTGGAGAGCCAGAGAACCAAGGCTTCTGAAGTCCCAGTCCAGCACTGCAGAAAAGGCTAAATTAGTACAAAACCACTAGAATAAATTAATCTGGAAAGGATTGCAAATTTTTTTTTTTGTTGTTGTTGTTGTTGTTTTTTTTTTTTTTTTTTTTTTTTTTTTGTGGGNCCTGGAGGTGACATTTACATTTAATTTAAAGTACAAAATAATTTCTTTAAAATCTAGAAAAGTCAACCCAAACTAAATTTGCCAATTTTTGGAGGCATTTGTATAAGGCTTTGTACATTTAGGGCATTTGTATTTGTTTTTTTTTTAAGGCATAAAAAAATCAATAGGCCTCTGTTGATAGAATAAAACATATCTTTATATCAGCACAAAAGGCTTCTCTTTTCCAATGATTGTTTCTGTTTGACAGATGTGTATGCAGGGAAATTTAGCTATTGTTAAATAAAACATTTCCAGAAGCAAAATTGATTAAGTCCCTTTTGTAGAGGAAAAAAATCAATTCTTCCCATTAGAAGGATCTAAAAGATGTTGATCAGCTGGAAATGTAAATAAAGTTCTTTAATCACTATTCTCGAACTGCAATGTACATCTACAATGTACAATTGTACAATGTACAATCTACATGAGATTGTCTTGTCTCTTTATAGCTTAAAATAAATTTGGTTGAACTCTAACATGAAGCAGCTTCCGAATAACTAGCTAGAGTAACTGTGCTTGAATGTAAATAATGTCAAGTAGCTATCCTGACATTTTGGTATTGCTTTTCTCGAGGATTAGCTGTTCATGAAATGAATGTACGTGTGATAACAATATAGCTAGGATGGGAACAAAAATATATTCACTGAAAGGCAGAACAGTAGAAAGTATGTGACCGTTCTCAGTTTCTGTGTATTCTGATTTCATGTAATAAAGACAACGCTTTCAAGATCTCTTGATCAGTAATTGTTGAGGGCTATTAAAGGTCACGGAGGGCTATTAGCAGAAGGATGCCAAGTCTCTAGCTCTGTAAGTCCCTAAGCTTCTGATTGCTAAGAGCTGAGAGAATATGCTGGTGTATGCTTGCCCTACCCTTGGTTTTAGATAAAGCTGTAATTGCTGCAGGCTACTATCTGAGCCTGTTTTGTGACGGATGGACCTTTGATTTGATCCAGACTGACCCTGTGTTCTCAAAACTTTGTGCTCTGCCTATAGGGACAATACCAAACAGTTGTTTGCCACTGTGGCTTCCAAAAGAAGGAACCAATAGGTCACAGTCTTACCTTTGCTTTTCCCTCCTTACAGGAATGGTAATCATGGCTGGAAGAGCTCTTGAGAGGTCATTTTCCAGTCTTTCACGCCCCTGTCAGTCCTCAGAGATGATTCCTCATGGCTGTGAGATTGCTGCTCAATTGTCTGAGCACTCTGGAGTGAATTTTATAAGGCTCACATGATTTGCAGATACATTATGTATCTATGCAGCCTCTTCTTCTGCTCTCTACCAGCCTGAGTTCTTACATTCTGAAGTCTATGGATAGTCTCAATACTTTTAGATTTTTTTTAATGAGTTAAAGAAAGGTTGAAGCACTTCAGCCTTCTCAATGTCATTTTTGATTGTGCTCCTGTCTCACTCCCCACAAAGCAGAAAACCTGTTCTTTCTTTGTCTTTTTTCATCTTTCTTGTATCAATATGGAGCACATCCTCCTGACTTTTTTTCCTCTTCTATGAGGATCTCAATTGCTTAACCCCCAAAAGAAAAGAAAATTATTATTTATGTGTTCTAATTTCCCCAGTGGGGACATTTCTTAAATTTTAGGTCGCTGTTATGGTTAGCCAAATTCATGTTTAGAAATTTTATTTTTCTTTCACATTTTCACATTTCATATATAGTATTTTGTTTCCTTAATTTTGGTTAAGAATTTGCTAAATTTCCTGAATATCTTTTTCCTTTAAATTTCTGCTATGTGGGAGCATAGTAACTAGTGCTTCGAATCTACAGAAATATTCTGCTGAATTAGCCCTATATTGCGTGGGGTTTTTTTGTACAGGTTGAGCTCAGTGAACAGCCTGGTGACTGCGTACCCCATTCCTGCCCACCTCCATTTGGTCCTCACTCAGCCTTTCTTCAGTGTTGGCAGCAGTTGTCCAGGGTGGAGATTTTGTGTCAGTCTTGCTCTTTAAGCCAAGCCATGTTGCTAAGGAAAATACTACAGGCTTGTCTATGGGATCAAATCACAATGCATGGCTATTGAGATGGGAAATATCTTCACTTAAACTTCACGGGATATTGAAACCAGTCTTAGCAAAGAGGTGAGTTAGAAGCAAAAATCAATATTGGGCAATGCTGAAATGCCTCTATTCAGCTGCTGTTTTAAGTGGCTTGTACAGACCTTTCAAATCATGTTGCCAACAAATGGAGGAAATATAGCTTTTAAAAAGTCAGAGAATTATTAATAGTGTGCTTGACCTCCAGCTCTGTACAGTTTTCAAAAAAAGCATCATTTGTCATATGCTGCTGCCTTATGCCTAATTCTGCAGCCTCTGTTGGGAAGCAGTTGCACGTAGAAGTGCATTGAGAGAGTGAGGGTCAAAGCTTTAGATCCATGATGGACTGTGAGAGGGAAGGAGAGCAGGAACAGCTCGTGGTCAACCCCTGATCAAAAAGGGGTGGGTGCAGGAACTGAACACCTCATACATCATTCACACGCTAATGGTATTTCTTGTCCTGGTATGTGAGAGAAGAGCATTAACTGTGCTGAGGTTACACTTGCAGCTTTCCAGCAGGGATAGAGAAGTATGGGGAGAAGCAAATGGCAGATGTCTTCATGAGAAAATTAATGCTGTAGCCACTATCCTGAAGTCTGAGGAATGACTGGGGCCCAGCACCTCCAATTGGGCTGCCCGGCAGGCTGCTCTGTTGTGCATCATTTGTAGCACAAAGAAGCAGTCTAAACCTTTATTAACTTTAACCAGTGTCTGAGTAACCTAAAGTGACAATCCATCTCTCTTACTGCTGTTAGTAAGTCAGTTTTGGACAATGCTTTATCATCTGCAGAAAAAAAAGTGAGGAGATATAACACAGACAGCAAGTTTCTAGGTAAAATAAGACTGTCTGAGAAGGGGAGAAAAATGCCGCACACTGAGCTGAACAAATCTTTGCATTGATTTCTGCAACCAGAGTCCTTCTAGGAGCACCACAAATGCATGTCTTTATTTAGTGCTTGGATTCAAAGAGCTGTCAGTCTTCCTCTATCCAAATAACTCCCATTTGTGTTCAGGTCTGGGGTGCTTTAGGGTCATACATTATTTCTGCTTGTGCTGTTCTTGTTTTTCACCTTGCTGCCAGCTCCACAGTTCTTCATCAGCCTCACGTAGCCACATGTGCAAACAGAATCACTCCAACCCCACTGCCTTGGTGGCAGTGGGCAGTGTCCAGCTGACACACAGCACTGCTGCAGCTCCAAAAGCGCATGTGTGAGCCTTGAAAATGGAATACTTGTTCTCATAGAGAGCCTTAACCATTTAAATATCCATGGAGATCTCATTTATACGTTGTCATCTGAGAGCACAAATCTTGTCTGCCTATGGGCATGCTGGTGTGTGTGTTCTGTGGCTCAACAAAGAACCAGTTCCTCCTCTTTGGCTGTCCTTCCTATTATCTGGTTCTGTGTCCAGTGCATAGCAATAAAAAGGCAATTCTTTTATACCTCCCCTTCAATTCAGACAGGATTAAGCCTACCTTTCAGCTGGGTGGCTGAGGTAGCCTGAGATAAAATTTGAGGCCAGTAATAAGTTACTGCTCCTGCACAGAGCAAGATGAAAGAAGTTGTGACTTGGAGAGATAAACAGCTCCTGGGGATGCTCCACAGCACAGCAGTAATAGCTCAAGTCTGTGGTTTAAAATCACAGTCTTAACTACACTAAACAGAGCAGGTTTTAGTGGCATTTTTTTTCAAAGTGAGGGCTAGAATGCAGGCCGTAGAGGATTGACATGGAAAATTTGTACACTGTTTAATGATCCATCATTGAAACTACCCCACATCCCATTAAAAGTTCTAAGATACATAACAACAAGTTTATTTAAATAACTACAGTCATTTACTTACACACAGGATGAACCAATGTATTGCAAGTAAGATTTGTATCCAAACACCATAGGAGGTGAATTTGTCACACAAATACCATCTTTCTTTACCTTGAGTGGGAACCCCAAGTTAATTTCTATGTCCATATATGATATTTACTGTCATTTAATTAGGAGAATGTTTGGTTTAGTTACTGTTTGAAATAAGGTATTTTTCCTTATACTTACCTGTTCATCTTACTGTTTTACCTCAGTGAACAGAAGGGAGGAAAAATAAGAAAAGTATTTTAATTATTTTTTTTTTTTTTGTCAGGGAAAGTATGTGGAACTAAAAAGAAGAAAATGAAAGGGAGGTGAAGGTCTTGTCAGCAAGCAGGTAGGAATATGGATTTCATAAGGTTGATAGCTACAGTCAATAATTATTGTGGAAATGGATTTCATAATTCATATTGAATTGATTGTAGTCAGCTTGATTGATGCTGTTGTAATACAGGAGGCTAATCAAGACCGGGAATAAAAAAAAGAACCAACATCCAAAGGCAGGCCCTTACAGATTAGTCATTCTTTATACTGGTAAGCCAATTTATCAGCAGTAATAAGAAGTCTTGATTTTGAAAGTGATGACTCATTTTTATAAAATATGTCCTCTAGTTACATTCAGTGTGTTCAAAGGTTCCTACCCCTTGTCTATTTTAATGGAAGGGACAGTCAGATGCCAGGAGTTTTTTACACTACTCTGTATAAGATCCATTATGTTTCTAGCAACTTTTAAAAATGTAATTGCTTTGGACAGACCTTAAAGTCTCTTTCACATCATTCTGTTGTCTTTCAGAATAAAAGTTGATTTTGCATTTAATTTGAGAACACTCTATATTCTTCAAATTTCCCTAAGGCCACAAATCACCTGAAAACCTTAGGTAGTTTCTTCATGAACTGCTGAACAAATCTAGCCATCTTCTGATGTACCAAAGGGGAATCTTGTTTTTTCTCCATTTTTTCTCTTTCACTCCCCTGTCACCTCTCCCAGCCTTGCAGTCCCTTTCTGTCTTGTGCACCAGCCCCCTTATAAACCAATGGTAGGCCTAGGAAAAGATTATTTGGTGATTATTAGCATAATTTTTATCATTTATTTCCATCTTCTTATGTCCCATTTGCTTTACTTTACAATATATTTCCCTTTCTCAGCTAGTTTCAGGACTAGTTATAGACTCATGAGGACCTTGGGGAGAAACTGAGATGCTCCTGTGAATTTACACATTGGGGCATTCCTGTGTGCATGGGGACAGACAGACCCTGGCTTGAGCTGTGCAGGCTTTCGAGCTGACTGGACACAGCCAGCTCTGGTCCCAAGCAGCACAGAGCTGCTGTAGGATGGCACAGTGCCTGGGCAATATGCTGTGCCTCTCAGCAAATAGCACAGCTGTGTGGTTTGTGGAGTGCAATTGGCTCCTGCATGGTTCATCCAGGTCTGGACAAAGGTGGCTTGAGTGGAGTGCGATTGCCTCTGTATCCTTATGTCTTAATCATCACAGCAATTGTCCTCACTGTTCTGCCTGCTCTCATGTATCCTCACCCCTCTCCTTGTTCAGCATCTCCTCTCCTGTTAAATTTATCTCTCTTGTATTACTCACAGTCTCTTTGCTGTCATGAGCTGCATGCAAACACTGGGTTTATTGTTCAAGATAATGCATTTCTGCTATCTCAATGAAATAAGTGTATTCCATTTGGTTTATTAGCTAATTAAACTAATCGCTAGAAAACTTCAGAATGTCTTCTGTTCTTCTGCACTGAAGCTAATTTATCTGTATAGCGCTGGCAGCAGGAAAATGGTCTATATGCCCTGAAGAAAAGTTTGAGATTCATATGTTTTTATCCAAAGTGTTGCAAAATAATAATCTAAAAGTCAGATTTGGATATTCAGAAAACTTTGGCACTGAATGATCTGCAGCAAAAGAAACATATGGGAAATACAGGCATAGTCTGATCTTATCTCTTAAGCTAAATAATTTGACAAAACAGAGATTGCTTAGAAGTTTAGAAATAATTTTTTTTTTTTTGTTTAGAGCTACATCCCAACGACTGTTTGTTTTCTTTGAGCTGATCACTGGATGGTACTCAGCGTGTCAGGCTGCTTTCAGAATTTCGTAAAAAGTGCTGGTAGAGAAGAAGCCATTGCAGAGAATCGTGGTAGAGGCTGGTGGACACCTCTTGAGCTCATCTGGTCCAGCCTCTGCTCAAGCAAAGTCAGCAAGAGCAGATTGCCGTAGCTCATCCAGCTGACTTTTGAATACCTCAATTAAAGGAGACTTAAAGGAGACTCCACTGCCTGCCTGGGAAGCATTTTTCAGTGTCTGGCCCCCTGCACAGTTAAAAAAAGGTCTTTATGATCATAATCCGAATTTCCTGTATTTAAGTTTTCGCCCCTTGCCTCTTCCCCTGTCAGTGCACACCAAGAAGTCTCTGGCTTTGTCTTCTTTTTTGCCCTAACCCCACTTCAGGTTTTTATACACATGGATAAGATCTCCCCAAGCCTTCTGTTCTCCAAGCTGAGCAGTTGACTGTGATAAAACCAGAGCACCGAACTTTAAAGTCACTACATATGGAGAAGCACAGACCTTCCAGCAATTACAACTTGTAGCACCTTCTGGCTGGGTTTAGAGATCTCTGCCTCTAGGCAGATGAAAAAGAAAACACTGTTTCAAGACAGATGTCTCCTAAAGAAAAAAGGTATTTATCCTTAACCCAATCCAGAGTACAAGATGCTCTACTTTAGTAGGAGTTTCAGGTTTTTGTCTCCTCCCAACAAAACCAGAATATTTAGCTTAGCTTATGTCAGTTTGAAATTAAAATATATGAAATGAGAAGCTGGAGCCTTTTGCAGAAGAATGTGCAAATGAAATTTTATTATTTTGTGGATTTGTCTGTGTCTGTAATTCATATAAAACTACTGAACTGCAACCTTTGACAATTTTACTTCTCATCATAACACTATTAAGTATCCCCATCTCAGTTCTACAGCTATCTGGTGCATTTTGAACTCCTTATTTTTGTGTGGGTTTGATTCATGAGCATCAGAAATAAAATATGGACACGCATTTTAACATTTTTTTCAGCTGAAGGTGGCAACTTCTAAATTAACAGAGTCAGATAGCTGAGGTATGTATCAGTTCATGCTTCCCATCAGCAAAGGCATTTCATTATTTTGCCACTTGTTTAGGTCATAAATGATGTCATCCACTTTCTTATTTACCTTTTACAGTGCAGGATGTGACTATATGTTGAAATCTCTCTCTCCTCTGCAATTTTTTTTCTTTCTTCCTTTTTGCCAGAGGAGATGTTCAGACCCTTTCGGATTAATATGCGTTTTCTTGACTTACGATTAAAAAAAATAAGTAAATAATAATAAAAAATACCCTCCAAATGGATTGTTAGCATGAGTTGAAAATGCAAACAGCTTGTAATTAACTACAGCATGTGAAGTGGTTTCTTCTCTGGCCCTGAATCAATGGGAGCTTTGCCAATAGCTGTGGCCCAGAGTCTGCAAAATTGTCCAAAATGAAGAAGTACTTTTTCCGTAGCTGTGAAAACAGATAAAGGACTTATGAAATTTTAGGTTACAAGTGGAATTGATCTTACTGATATGGAGATCCAACTTGTGCTTGCTTAGTAGGACAGCATCTCCACTGCAGTGGGAGCACTTTGTGTTTCCTGCCCTTCCAGCAAAGCCCCGAGGGATGCGCTGTGCTAAGCAGTCCTCTGAACTCCAGGATGGAGCAAGAACTGCTTCCAGCAGATTTATGTCTCATTGTTAATTGAAGCCTTTCCAAAGACGTGGTTGCTGTTTCTGCTTCTTTGTATTGTCTGGTGTCTAATAAGGTGTGAGATGTTGCTATGCTGTTCTCTCAGCTGGAGAACTTAAAAGGTCCCTGTCTCCTATTCAATTGCTAATGTTCACTGAATGTAGCAATATATATAGCATTTATCTGCCCTCCCCCACCCCCCCCAGAAAAATTAGATTGGCTAGACTGGTTAATAGGATCAAAATTTATGGAAGGAAAGTTGCTAAGAGAAATGTATATTTGAACACACACATACACACATACATATATGTAGGGTGTATATATATATATATATGTGTGTATATATATGTGTGTATATATAT
The DNA here is from genome assembly GCA_013397935.1 of Dasyornis broadbenti. NCBI lineage: Eukaryota > Metazoa > Chordata > Aves > Passeriformes > Dasyornithidae > Dasyornis > Dasyornis broadbenti. The sequence goes on along the minus strand of VZRN01003245.1, from coordinate 1,006,088 downwards.
ACAGGGTTCCTTCACTTGAAGGAGCCTCATTTCTCTGTGTGGAAGGGGCCTTCTGAAAAGCCACTATCTATCACTAGAACAAACCAGGTTAGGAATTTTTTTTTTTTTAATGGCTTTGAGCTTTAGTTATATTCACAGTTCTAACAATTCTGATTTTCTGAAATATTTTAATAACAATTCTTGGTTATGAATGTGATTGTAATATATAAGAACTTAGTTTTTTATGTGCATTTCCCATTCTGATAGGATATTTAATTTGTTAATAAAACTCGTACAGAGATGAAACTCTATTTTCCTATAGTAATTACCCATGAAAATTTTATCAGTGTAGGCAGGAAGAAAGTACAGATTAAATAAGGTCTAAAACAAAGGCACTTTGAAGACCACGTTTCTTACATTAGTCTCTCCTGGGAAATTTACAGGCACATTAATTAATGCCTTTTTCCTCTAAGTTCTTTTCCAGTCTAATTGTATACACTTATGTACAAAGATGCAGAGAGGATGTCTGTATTATCCTGTACAGAACTAGGAAAGCAGGGTATACTGTTAACTGCAACTCAACAGAAAATGATACACTGGCCTTTGACAAGCAAAGGACAAAAGGAGGGTTATGACCTGGCATTTTCAAGGAGCATTTGTAAAGCAAAACCTTATCAGCAGCATTCAATCAACTCAAGCCCTTTGTCATGACAGAGTAAAGACCTTTGCTCTGCATTGTTTAACCACAGGTAGACATACACAAACATACAGGATGTTCTTGCCCAGGTCTATCAATACTTACTGGAGACCAGAAATTGATAGTAGAGGGTTACCGGATTTAGCAGATAAATTTGCAGCCTGACTGGCACTGATAATTAAGCAAGCTGGAGTAAGTACCAAGTGAATACTTTACCAAGGCCTTTGCTGGAAGTTTTGAAATTAAGATGGATATTTTTTTCTAAAATAATAGCATTAACAACTATAATAATTATTATAATCAAAATAGATAGCCTGTGGGCTGTATAATACAGGAGATCAGAGAGGTAATTACAGTCTCTTGTGACCCTAGATGCAGTAATTGATTGCAATTACTCTTCTTTGAAGCCTCAGCATGCTATACTGGCCTGTATCAGAGCCGTGGGGTCATCTCATGCAGGTCACGTACCATAACCACTTTGCTTCAATTCTCAACACATACTGTTTTCCTTCTCTTTATATCCCTGCCTCACAGAGCAAGGCTGTGGAAGGAGCGTTTTGTGCATCTTAGCTCCTGTGCACCAGCCAAATGAGCTACTGGGCACAAGGAGTGAAGTAAGGCCTTCCCTCTGCCAGGAGAAGTACAACTTGCATCGCCTTGTTTGCCAGAGGAAAAGGCGCAGAGGGTATATTGCCCAAGAAGCTGCCTCTGCATAGCAGTGCCCCTAGGTTAATTTGGAGCCAGAACTCTGATGTATCACACTTACTTGGATTGATGGCTGTTGAGGCAAATCAGCCCTATATGAATAAAATATCTGTCAGGCGAAATAGAGCCGCGTACATTCCCTCTGAAACGTCTGTGTGTGCCAAGAAAGGCAATCTGCTGGCACTGAACACGCACAGAGGGGCCTTACAAAAGGCCAATTCTTTGCATGAGCAGGGCAGGAGGGATGCCATGTCCCATAAAACAAATTGCTACTGTTCAACCCTCTGAGAACAGGCAGAAGCAAAGGCTGCTATTCAGTGCTCTGACTATCTTGCACTCTTTCACGTTAAGTGATTGTTATAGAAAAGGCTGCCTCAGTATTTCTCTAAAGCAGCACCATGGAACATCAACTTAGCAGGAGCAGCTAGTCTACTTATTTACTTGTATCAAAACCTTTTTTACTTATATCAGAAAGACTCTGTATTGTTAGATTTTGTTTACTTTGAGTGGGTGAGCCAATTTTTACAAGGTCAAGTGGCATTTGACTCCTAACATTCAATCTATTAGGAATGGACAGGAGGGAGAGAATTAGCCCAATGTCAGCTCAGAATATTGCTTTTAATACAGACATCTTTGTCTACAGAAACAGGACTTCTGTACTGCTTCTGCTGCAGTTTCATATTAGTTATTTCTTAACTTCTTGGGAAATGCAGAACTTGAACTGACAGGTGTCTTTCATTTTATTAAGCATAGCTAATATATAACATTACTTACATATTTTGTCTCAGTTCACTTCAGTGGTTAGCAATTTCTGCACCTCTTGAAGCAATGTAATAGAAATGAGAGCCACAGGCAGTAGAGAACTCCTTCCAACCTCCCTAATTCTTCTGCACAATCATTAGCTTGCAAATGCCAAGCACAAACTGGATGTTTTTTCCCTGTGCCTAGTGTGATATGCGGAAAGGATGAACAGAAGCTCCTTGGATTAATCTCTTGTTTGATGAAGAGATGATCCAGTTTCAAACCTAAAGTTCAAACCTATGCTGCATTCTTTCAAGCAAATGCAGAGAGACAGAGGTTTCTGCTGAGCATCTCACAACTTTTTGTATGAGACTTGTCCTGCTATAGCCCCTTTCTCCCATGCTACAAGTGCATCTACACATAAGCTGACACCTACAGCACAGCCCACCTTACCTGCTTCGAGAAACAGTGATTTCTCAGCACAGGATCATGAACAGACATCAAAAGTGGCCTCTGCGATGCCTTTCTCTGAGCAGTAGGCTGGTTCCTACCCTTGTGCATGAGTATATTTGATGAATTTCCTTGGAGAAATGAAAAGCTGAAAGAAACTGTTTAGAGTAGCCTGAGAGACAAATTAGGAGCTGGGGATGAAAATTAGTGTAATGGAATTCTCAGTAGACTGCTAGTGAGTCACGACTTGCAGATGTCTCTTAGATGAGGAACAGTCCTGCACTTAAGCCATATGATATTAGATAAAAGACTTAAGGGAACTGTTTTTCACAGGCAGGAGGGAGAAACATAATCCAATTCTTTTTTTGCACTCAAGTGCATCTAATGCTATACAACATCTATTTGTCCAGGGAATTAGTTTTGTTTATTTCCAATACCGTACTAGCCAATTACATGACAAAGCCCTTACAACTCTGCTATGCTTTTTGTGAGATGCAAGTAGACAGGGAACCATAAGCTGAGAGAGAGCCATAAGACAAAGACTGCCAAAAGAAAAACAAAAATGTAAACTCTTACTAAAAGAAAATACTTGAGTGATGGAAGGAGGCGATGGTGGTGAGTAGGGAGCTTGATATTAGAGCACCTCCTATTAATTTTAATCAATTTAACTAGTCTAACTCATACTGGATTGTTAGAATTTGGTTTTTTTACTGTCCCTAGTTAATTATAATCCAGTCCCTGCACAATCACTGTAACAGAACTGACCAAAAAACCAGACCAATAAAGTGTTAATAGACATGAAAAATTACATCTCATAGCTATATTCATTACTCTTGCCTTTGTATAGTTAGGAAGAAGTCAGGGACATAATGAACTGCAGTCTTGCACTTTGAACATTGAGAATGCAGCAAAACTGTTCTTGAAGTGCTACAAAGGGAAATTACCTAATTATGTATTAAGAAAACAATCATCCTGGCAATGTAAGGGACCAAAAAAAAAAAAAAAAAAAAAAAAAGGAAGAAAAAAGTATGTAGTAATATGTAAAAAAGAATACCTCGTGTGAGCAGTGTAATTTTCCCAACTTTTTAGTTTTTCTCACAGTTTATATTAAGCCACAGAATGCAGTTCATAATTTATGTGATGCGCATATATGCTCACACATTTCTGAAGGCTGTTCTTCAGCTTTTACAATCACTTCTTGCTTTAATAATAGTAAAGAAAACATCTTAGATTTTCCACTAACCTCTTCAAAAATGTAGGATGAATCTCTTCAATACTTTTGCTGATGTTAGGTCCAGACTATTTCTAGTGATATTCTCCGTTGTCTCACAAAACTTCTGTTAGAGAGGGTTTCCTGTCTTTCCTATCATCTAAGCCAAAATAATTAATTTCATCAACTACTTTCATCAATACATGCAGGCAGTCTCCTGTGTTTGAATCATACGAATAGATACCACACAAGAATTTATGGTCCTTTCCCTGAGGTTTTACTTTGGATATATTCTCCTCTGAGACAGGTTTCACTGCAGGAACCCAATGTCTTTCTTCTGTCCCTTCACCAATGCTGCTGTGAGAGAAAACAGCTCGAAAATTGAAGCCATCCTTTGCCATAATACATTACTACCAAGTATTTGCACTGCTATAGAATGTATTATCCTGAAGTCCCAATTTCTTCTGAGAAGTCAATGGATAATATTCCAGAACCAAAGTTGTGTCTGTGTTGCTTTCTTCATCTTCCACTTTAATCTGATCTCTTTCCTCCTTGCTTTTAACTGTGATTGATAGAACAGGTAGAGCTGCTCCAGAGTGAATGCCTGGGTTATACAGGATGTATGGCATAAAAATGGAGTTGCAGAATTTGTGTTAGCAGGGACCTCTTGAGGTTATTTTGGCCAAGATCTCCCTTGAAAGAATTGCTGACGTCAAAGTTAGATTAGGCTGCTCAGGATCATGTCCAGCTGAGTTCTGAAGATCAACATTCCCAGCTGCCTCCAGTGTCTGAGCACTTGACTACATATGAAGAATATTTTTCTTGATGTACGTAAACATAATATACTGTGTTTCAAGTTGTGAGAGCTACTACTTTGTCTGCCTCTCCTGTGACCACCGGACTAGGTAGGTGCAGACAACCACTGGGACCCCTTCTTTACTCCAGAGCAGCTCCCTGGATCTAGAAGCCAAAGCATTTAGAAAAGCAGCTGCGAGACGTACAGCTCATGCCTCTTCTGGGCTTGGCAGGAGCTGCTGCATTTCACAGGCAAAAGAAGTGTCAGAAAAATGGTCGGTATCACCTTGCCCTCTCTAATGGGCACCATGTCCTACCTCTACAGCAAGGCTTAAATTCTAAGTTGGAACAAAAAATTAGTCTTGATAATATATCACTTAGAAATAATTTCTGATGTTGACTGTAAGAGTCTAGCTGTTCAGTGGTGGAACTCAAAACATAACAAAAGCGTTAATATGACTGCCAGCACAGACCTGCTTTCCTTTTGTCTCAGATCCTACTAAAACACAGGAACAACAACCTTACCTCAATAAAAGTGACTTGTAATGCTTCAGAAGGTCCTCTTCTATACCACTGCGTCTAATATGTCATTTCTTGAGTGTTTAATACTGACTTAAGCTTGTGAACTTTCCCTTCTCCCTACTGCGAACATTAGTTCTGGAACATCACAATTTCCACACCGCCCAACTATTCTTTAAAAAAAAAAAGTATTTCTCTGCAGTTCTATTCTTGTGCTTTCTTTGCAGATTTCTGAGGAAGAGCATAGAAGCAGCATCATTTTTCATTTTGATGTGAAAACGAAACAGGAAACAGCTCAGACTGAGCAACATTGGTGTCCTGTTAAAAGCTATCAGCCAAGCATATATTTCTCCATTAAGATCTTTTGAGTAATTTTATTTAGCAGTGAGGATTTAACATTTTACTTGATGTTGTATTTTTGAAAATTGACAAAATCAGTAATTAATCTTCTGTAAAAATATTCATGAAATTACAAGTAAAAAAAAAGAAAAAGCAGAAAGTATCTACCCCTTCTTTTCTGTATTCTGCCTTCATTTCTATTTGAGTCAGTCAGTAACCCTTTCTACCTTTCACCAATAAAAAGATGCTGCAGCACATTAAGAAGGAAAAAGATAAAAATGCTCAAATGTTGCACTGAGGGGTGTTGCATTAAAAACAAAACACCAAATAAAACCAGACAGAGACATTAAAGACATAACAAATTGCTTTCCAGATGCAGAAAACTTATCTATTCCATAGACATTGATCCCTCTAATGGGAAATTAATGTTAAAGTTGCAGGTAGAGCCTGCCTAATATAATCCATTTGTGGATATGGTTCACACCACTTTCTGGAGGATTTCTGGTCCCATATGGAAAAGCAGTTACCAGCAGTTATACAGGGAATGAGAAAATGAATATTATATCAGGGAAAAGAGCTTAGATAGTGCAGGACTGATTGGGCAATGGTTAAGAGAACAGAAATTACAGGAGCAGCATGAACAAGAGAGACAACTAAAAATAGCACCCATGAGGAATGGGAGCCTAGTGTTGAAGACAGAGAAGACATGAATGCCCACAGAAGGCGTTGCACAGGGAAAAAGCTAAGTTTCACAGAGAACCAAGAGATTTAAGGAGAGAAAGGACTGCCACATGCTCAGTCCCAGTGTTTTGTCGTTTCAGAGTACAGTATTGCAGTGATACACCTACTTCTCTTTATTTTTTGTCCTGGACGTTTCTTGGGCTTCAGGAAAGAACATTAACTGAGTGGATTTGGTTTCGCTTGTTCCTTTAAATCTTTTTTTGCTGGGAAAGCTCTTCATGCATCATTGGATCTCACCTCTGATTCATCCTTTCCAAACTGACCTCAGAGGAACCAGGGAGTGAGACCCAGCTCGGGAGCTGTAACTCTGGCCTGAAACTAACAACAATTACCATTTGCTTCCCACAAAACTGGAAAAACAGAACCTCAGCTTTCTCCATATTGCCTTGGCTGTCTTCCTTTGAACAGGGTATGTCTTCTCCAGGTTTTGTTGTGGGAACTGACAAGGCAAAGCTCACAGCTGGGAACATATTGGCTTCCATGCTCATATTGCATCACTTAAGAAAAAGGTTAAGAAATGAAACTAGTTTTGTAATTCACAGAGAAAGTGTGTTCCAAAGTCATCTGCAATCAGTGGACTGAATACCAACGTCACCAAGTACTGGCTTAAGGCCTTAGTAAATACAGTATTTAGAAAGGAATCATTGTGCATTGATGGTGTAAAAAAAGATGTCTCAATAATTCAGAAACCACAGCTGGGGAAGGAGTAGAGGCAAAGATTGAGGCAATCTTTTGGATGTTGGACCAAAGCAGGTATGGAAAGGAAGTTGAAAGATATGAAGGTTAGATTGAAGTTGGTCTGGTATCATCTACTGCTAGAAGAAGGCAAGTGTGGTGGTGTACTCTGACATGCTTCTTATTCCTTGGAACACTATTGCCTTTGTAAATTTCTTTATCCTTAGCTGATAATGACTACTTCTTTTCCTGACTGCAGCTGCACTACACAGTCTTCTAAATGAACACCTTAGTTCACACAGTCTGCTCAAGAAGAGTTTTCCCAGTCTTTTTAGTTCTTCACACATATCAACACATCCGAACACACTGGCACCACAACCCTTGCGCAGAGAAGCAGCCCATGGAGAGGTGAGATGGGAGTACTGAGTGATGGGATGTAAATTCTCCCAAATCTGAGAGCTCTTAGATTCAGATTAATAATGATGTCTCTCTGCTTTGTGAAAGTGTCTTAGTACACCGTACCTTCCCATGAGGAACTAGATGCTGCTGCTCCCAGCAACTTATGTGAAGTTTAATCAAGAGGTCTGAAAGAAATGTTCAGAATTTGGCCTAATCCAGTACAACATTTGAATATATTTTCTACTTAATTTACCCTGCATAAAATGGGTTTTCATGACAGCTTGTCAAGCTAGCTCACCTCTTGCAAATCAGATCTGTGATCTTCATATGGCCTGGCCACCTCCCAGTGAGATCCACCACATGACATCCACAGACAAGGATGTGCATGCTTTGAATATTTTAGGGACCAGGATCATAATTGCTGTCAAGGTCCATCAGTCACAGAGGAAATGCTTCCTTTTTGCCTGCTTCTCTGCATTTATGTGCTTAAGATAGGCAGTGCAGAGTTCCTCCATTCACAAGGTAAAGTGGTTCCTTAGGCACCGTCAATAGGAAGAGATCTGCCTTTGTAGGTGTGCAGGCATGCTGGATTTCACCAAGAGCAGCTGCCAGGCGATGTCTGTATAGCTTCTGTCATTCCTCTCTTGTGATGCCAAGTCCTTGGTAGAGAGGGTGCCCCAGTGTTTGTGACTCTGACTCCAGCCCTGCAGAAGAGCAGTCCAGGGATGATATGAGGTGCAGCACCACTGCACTAACATTGATCCGTGGAGAGTTTGCCCCTTGAACGACTCCACTTGTCTGATTTTTAATAGCTATTTGCATTTCCCACCACTTTTCATAAGGAAAATATCAGCAGACTGCAACATACTGAGAGTTTCCAGCAGGGAGCAGCATTTATTCATTTGTGAAGGAGATGCTCCAGCCTCCAAAGGACCAGGCACCCGAAGCTGAAATACAGAAATCGTTTGCTTAAGAAACAATTTTTGCAGATGGATGGACAACCAGCAATGTGAGGGGTGAAGCAGGAAGGGCAGGTTAAACAGTTGGCACAAGGCCTCACTCATCCTCTTTATCCGTCTGATGCCTCTGCAAGCACAGCTTGGTGTTTAGGACTAGGGAGGTTGGAGGCTCAGAGACAGTGCCAGCAGATGAGCTGGATCAAAACATTCCCATTTAAGGAAAAATTTTCATCAAAAATTTCAGTGTTATCCCTGGCTCAGAATTATTACTTCAGGTACTAGAAACTCAGATTAAGGTCTTGCTAATAATGCATGCATAATATTATCACAATCCTAAAAATATAGCATATTGTTACATATATAACACCTAGGCTACTCTCTTGAAATCTTTCAATCTTAGAGTTTCTCTTCTAAAGATGTTTCTTACCATGATCTGTTAGCAATTTCAAATCCACAGTCTCAGAATGTCACAGCTTTAAAATCGGCCTTCCACAGAGATAGTCAGGCTGTGAACAAGTACAAAGGAGACTATTCTAGTACTTGAAAACTGGTAAAAAATCCTGTTCACTACCAAAGTGAATTTCTATTAAAAAATAATTTTATAAAAAACATATACCTCATTGACAGCAGTTGTGTTATTGCTGGAATTCTTCCTGCCTATTCTTATGTGCCAGCTCTGCACAGCAGCCTCCTGCGGCTGTCCCCTGAGATCAGCTGTTCCCCAGTGGTGCAGTCTCAGAGTGGGGGAATCAGTCCGTGCCGAGTTAGGTAACTACTGCAGTCTGTAGCCAATACCCAAACTGGCTTTAAACCTCAGGCTAGATTACAACAGCAGTGGAGCTAGAACACCATGTGCTTGTGTGATTCTCTCCAGGATCCTGGGACTCTCAGGGTGTGCCACTGGCACCTCAGTCTTTCAATCCCTGAGTTAAGATGACAGTAAGTTTCATCCTACCTCCAGCTAAAATGTTATATAACTTTCTAGTACCTTGGCCTTCCCTGCAGTCAGAATGCACATAGTCACAAATTAGATTAAGTGGATTTTTATAGACACACTCACTTTTATCATACTTTTTCTCTTCAAATTGGGGTTAAAGGTTTGTTTTTGTAAGATTGTTATGAGCAATCAGTTGTCTTAAATATGTATTCGCTTGTCTTTATTTGCCTAGATTTATTTTTTAAGTATAAGATTACTTTGTCTAAATTTAACTTTACATGTCCTAGATTCATAAGGTTTGATTCTAAGATAATAGCAGCATTCCTGTAACATTTTTTCACTCCTCAAAGTACTTTATCCTTTTAGCAGTAGCTCCAGATTAATGTAGCTTTGTTCAGTGGTGTCGCTTATGACGTTTTAAAATAATTAAACTGTATCTATGTTCTCTGTATGAGAAGCCCAAAGCCAGTACCAACAGTGTGTTTTCACTAGTTTGAAAACTGGTAGACTTAATATTAAATTCCTTTTGTAGTTCAACTTTGAGAAGTAGATCTGTTGGTACAGAAGATTCTCCAAAAAGCATCAGCCAATACTTCTTAAATGGCAACAACTTTACAACAGTGGTATTATGAAGTGACCGGTGTACCTTGGTAAATCTCTCTCTTAATTTGTAATGTGAAAAACAAGTACAAATACTTGAATTCAGTGAGAGGCCTATGAACAGTAGGCTAGCATGTGGCTTGAAAGTGGGTGGGAGCAAGGAGCACATCTGTGACAAATGGGGGAATAATCATTCTGGGTGGATGGCAAGCCCCACCCAGTGCCTTGTCTCCATCAGTCACAGATGGAGATTTTGCAGATTTCTGAGGAAGAGCATAGAAGCAGCACAAGGATCTAGTTTTACATGCTCAAACACTCTCACAGCCTTCAGCATCTGGGGTCCTTTCTGAGGAAGAATTGTTGTCTCTATATCTTCAAAATTTTTTTCTTCAAGAATAGATCCAGCTTCCCCTTGAACTCATGGGAACTGCATTCTTAGTCTCCTGTGGCAAGGACTTCCCCACCTTCCTCACACCCTGAGCAATGAGCTGCCTCCCTTTGTCCTGGACCCATCACATGCTAGCTTCATTTGATAGCTATTACTGCAGCAGGAGAGGAGTCAAAATGTGTTCACCTACTGCACTTGATAGCTCTCTACCATTCTGTGGTCTCCTTGCTATGCTGAAGACACCGATCCTTCGTAGCAGACACTCCTGGCAGTGACCAGACACTAAGGAAAGAACAGTCAAGGACCTTGACTTCCCCTAGGGCTGCCCAAGCCATTGGGCCTATGACCATGACCAGCCCCTATGGATCTGCTTGCCATGCACACAGAGTCAAGCCAAGAGCTCTTGAGGAACCCTGTGAGCCCCACTGCCCAAGCTGCACAAAACTTTTCTTCGCTTGCAGCATATGCTGCCGTGTGGTGTGGTAATGGCTGAACTCGATTTAAATAAACCACAGCCTAGCCACAGCAGCATGGAGCTCAGCACAGGGTAATTTACTCTGCCTCTTAGCAGGGATCATTAAAGAGTCGTGACAGGTCCAAGTAATCCGTCAAAGAGCAGCCTGAGCAGCCAGCAGTCTCTGGATGCTAATCCCTTATGAACAATAGGCTCATTATATGCAAATTAACAGAAGTGGTGATTGGCCACTGTATCTGCGCAGACAACTGCTCCATTTCAAAGGAACTTTAGGTACCCTGAAATCTATAAGCTGAAAAAATGAAATGACCACATTCTGCATCTTTGTTTAAAAACAACCTCAGACCACCTGTGCAGGGATCCAGTGAATGCTGCCGCCATGGCAAGCTGGAAATAGTGCTCAGTGACTGAAATCCATGGGGAAAACAATAATAACAAATCAATGCAGACACTGAATTTCTTGAACAGCTCTGTTTTTGATTAATTTTAATTCCCTATTCCATTACAGATTTACTTGTTTAATATCAGAAAATCCGTCTGAATCCAGGGAGTGAGTTGAATATTTGTGGAAAAGATACATGGGTGGTTTTCTGCATTGCTGTTTTCTTACTAAGGAATCAAAGCTGAACCTGAGGAGCAGAACAGCAGCTAGACACTGTCTGACAAACCAGAGCAGATTCCCACCTTGGTTTGAAGTTAAACATCAGCTCTGTGGTCAACTGCTTACTGCTTTCTCCAGTTGATATTTGATTGTGGGAAGGTTATGAGTTTTCTGATGCCAGCAAAGCTGATCTTAATTAAAACATTCCATTGGAAATGTTTCATAAGATAGGAATACAAGACTGACGCCAGTCTGTCACAATTCACTAGACTACTTGAAATCTGGAATCGGCCTGGCAGGTAGCCGCACTGAAGCCAAATGGAGTCCAGTGCAGAAGGCTTGGCTTCTAGATGGGTGGTTTTCTCTTTTTTTTTTTTTAATTTTTTTTTATTTTTTAAAGTACACCGTGTCAAATGTGTTTATGGTGCGTTAATGTAGATAAGAAGCGAGTCAGGTTTTTATGTCCTTGTTTAGCTCATGGTAACAACATGTAGGCTAAGTAAATACGAACTTCCATAGATGCTGAAATCGATACAGCATTTTTTAAAATCAGGCTTATAGGGATCATAGAATCATAGAGCTGTTAATGTTGGAAAAGACCCATAAGATTATTGGGTCTAACTGCTAATCCACGATGTTCAATGCTAAAGTGTGTCCCCAAGTACCACATCCATCTTTTTAAAATTTCTAGGGATGGTGATTCCACCACTTCTCTGGGCAACCTATTCAAATGCCTGCCATTCCTTTCAGTGAAGAAATTTTTCCTAATATCCAATCCAAATCTCCCTTGGCACAATTTGAGGCCATTTCCTCTGATCATATTGCTTGTTATTTAGGAGAAGAGACCAACCCCCAGCTTGCTACAACCTCCTTTCAAGAAGTTGTGGAGAGTGAGAAGCTCTATCCTGAGCCTTCTTTTCTCCAGGTTGAACATCCCCAGCTCCCTCAGCTGCTTGTGCCCCAGACCCTTCCCCAGCTTCATTGCCCTTCTCTGGACTCACTCCAGCACCTCAATGTCTTCCTTGTAGTGAGGGGCCCAGAACTGAGTGCAGGATTCAAGGTGCAGCCAGGATGCCAGGGATGGATCTGGTTACCCAAATATGCAAATCTGTTTCTGAAAATTTCAACAAGAGTTTGACAGAAGCTGACTCTCCAACTCACCTCTCCACTTAATAGTGCAAAATCCCATTCCCATTTACAGCTTTACTTTGAGGAAACAATCACTCTGACACAGTGGAGCCAACTAAAGCACAGATCATTTCCTATGCCAGTCCATGGATTATGCCCAAAGAGCTGAAGCTCAGGTGACGCTATGGCTGTTGCAATTATAGTGTGCTTCAGGAGTGATAGGGAGCAGTTATCTGGCTGCTCCTTTCGGCCCTCTGTCCTACATCAGATGTTCTCATAACTGGTACCTTTTAATAATATAAATCATTGATTAAAACGAAAAAAACGTATTTCACATCCTTTTTCCCTGTAAAAAAAATCTACATAATTGCAAGGTTCAAGGCTCCTGTGGCAGATGTACACATTCATAAATAAAGGTGACACCTGTGTTCCGGTTCTGTTCCCATTTTTGAGGATTTTTTTCCTAAGGGGACGTCACGCACTAGTGCTGTTACATCAGTGATGATCATACCATACAGCACACAGAATATTTTGCAGACTTTCCTAAATACGACTGATACTGAACAGCTATTTCAGCTGCACACATAAGATAGAGGAATGTGATTCAGCCTACATAAAAAAGTACTTTGTACTTATATTGTGCTCTCCTTCCAAGGATTTTAGTGTTCTTTCCAAAAGAATTCATTCAGCTTTACAATATCCCTGGGTGTTTACTGAAGGAACAAGTTCACCACATTCCCAATAGAAATACTGGCAAAGAGGTCATAGGCCCAATTTTCAGATGTTTTCAGTGCAGAAATGTGCATGCACAATGCAGGCATATTGCTGAAAATATTTCCTAATTTCACTAACTACATGTGGAGGTGACCAGACAAACACATGAATGGTCACTTTAATCCACATCCAGCTGTTGTTTGGCCAAAATAAACATTAAAAAGTATGTATGTTTGTGACCCCTAAATTCATGAACTACAGGCTTTAAGGTCATGAAGGAAATCTGTAGGTTCATTTGATGCAGCCCTGCAGAGACCTTCAGTGACCCTGCCTGTTTTATACCAAAATATGCTTATTTTACACCAAATCCATGCATGTTTGGTGAACTACTGAAGCAAGCCTTTAACACAGATCTTTGGTGACCCTGCTACTGTCAAGTGCAGTGAGGATCTTTGTGACAAGCAGGAAGCACATGCATTTGGGATCTGCCTGCCACACTCTGGCAGAGCCACCTGAAATTCAGGGGTAAGAATGAGCTAAAAAGACAGATACCTTTTTATTTTACAAAGTCTCACAGAGGAAAATATTCTTCCATAATGCAAAAAGTTGTCTTTTTTTTTTTTCTTTTTGCATTGCTCATGTTTATGATCTTCTGAGTAATTTCCCATTTAAAATTCCTTTTCTTCCCTCCACAGGCCACCATCCCCAGAAGTATCATATTCATCCTTCTTCTGACTGGATTTTTGAATGATTGTTTTGGAGTCTGGCTTTATCTCCCTGGAGTCTCATATCTAGGGATCAGCAAACTGGCTCATATAACTTACAAACTGGCCTGAACCATAATTCAGCACTAAGAAAATGTTTTGAGGTTAAAAAAAATCAGTGTGTTTTTCACATTCATACACCTCTCTACTTCCACCTCCTAGAATCAGCTAGAATGCCAAATGCCAGGTTAGTTGTGGCCCCAGGAGTTTGGATACAGTTTTGGAAGCCCCATGGGTTTAAAAACCATCTGATTTCTTGAGTCCTTGTTTCTTCAGCAAATTGACAATTGTTAGTGACTGTCATTCATGGGTTTTTCTCCTTTTTTCTTTTTCTTTCATTCAGTTGTGCAATAATACCTGTGTTTTAAATCATATGGGGGGGACCGTTGGAAGAGGACATTCATAAAGGAATAGGAAGTCCAAAGAAATTAATTTTTAAAAACCCTGTATTTTTTTATAACTCCCAAGTCCACCCCTCCTCCCCCCAAAAAAACCAACAAAACAAATTTCCCTGTATTCTTGAAGTGTTCACTGTTTTATGTGTCTCATCTTTATTAGATGAGAAATTGTGTGTGTTTTTATTCTCTGTCCCCCTATTGCAAACATTTAAAAGCATGCAGTTCACTACATTTTTTATTGAGAGAGTGCCTGTAAATAAATCTCATCTATGGAATTTCTGTATATGCCCTCTATATTCGCCTTCACATCATGTGAATCTAAGCTGAAGCAGCTCCACACCTCTGAGGAGACAAGGACACCTCACAGAATAAATGGCTGGGGTTTGCCACAATGCCATTTCCTTTGTCTGATTTACCATGTATCTAACCTACTTTGCTCAATTCCTTAGAGTAAGACTGTGTAAACACACAGGCTTCTTCTCTAAAGCCGAATGGAATTAGTAGAGAATCAGCAGAGTAGTTTTGCAGGGCGTATTGGTTCAGAAAACCTGAGGTGGCCTTTCATTTGTATGAGTTATATTCCAGTTAGCAATGACACCACAAAAATTCTCTCATTATTCTGGGTATAAGTCCTTTTCATGATCCAGCGTTGTTTCTTTAACGAATAACACTTGTAGACACAGTTTCATCGGAACAAAAAGAAATTCTTGTAAGTTATTAGCTTTCCCTTAAAGGGACAGGAGTTTTGCCATTGACTTTAAGGGTCTTTGGTCCTCAGCTAACACAGCACTTTCAATGTCTGCTAGCACAACTTTCTTTTCCTTTTAACAGAAGTGCGTCTGTTTTCTTCTCAGATTGTGTACACCAAGTTGACAAGGCTTATTTAAAATGCATAGCCAGGTGGATGTGGTGTGGAAAAAACAGATGTTCAGTAGTTGAACTGGGCATCCAAAGGGATAAAATCAAAACCCACTTGTCAACTGGAACCTGTTTCAAACATGGTAGCTGGATAAAATGTAACCCTGCTGCCTGTCTTTCTCTAGCCCTGGCTTTACAATCTTATTAAGACTGAGAAAAAAAATATCAATTGATGCCCGATGTCTACAAATTAAGACATCCCTCCTGCTGTAACTGTTCATCGAACTTAACTTCGGCTGTCCTGCCCACCAGCTCTGTGCCAGAGCTTTTTTTTCTGTCCCATCTGCCCCTAGAACACCTGTTCAGAGAAGCCACTTGGCAACACTTTGACATTTACCGAAATTTGTCAAAACTATTGGCTATAGTTTTGACCTCGCCAGCAGATACAAGGATAATACTAAAAGACTGTGCACCTAAATGGCTGCACTGATATTGACAACTTTTTTGCAGGTCTAGGATTGGGCCCTAATGAATATTCATTTGATGTGACAATTTTAGAATTATAGCTTCACCATTTATAAGTGAAGCATCTTTTTTATGTAATAAAATCCACTGTTTGGTTTTGGCTTTGACACTTGAGGAAAAATAGAGAAATCCACAGATTTAATGTAACAACTGAAATGGTTTTCAGGGGAACTCAGATATTTCTACATTTCAGCAGTGTTAATTAAATTAGCCTGAAACTAACTCAAATAAAGCATTATTGTCCACAATGGGGGAAGTTCTAGGATCTTCCTTTGAAAGCATTTGTATCTCCGTGAAGACTTAATGTGAAAAGCTAACTTAAATATTCCTCCAGCAGTTTACAGACCCTAATCCAATTCCCACTGGAGCTAACACAACCATTTCAATTACTCCTCCAGTAGGAACAATTTATTATGACGCTGTCTCAATCTTCATTGACCTCTGTTTAATTTATCTTCAGCAGCTATCCCCCTACTCCCACTCTGTCAAACTACTACTGAACTAATTTCCCTCTCTTCACCTATTTTTACCTATTTCATGATTTCTCATCCGTAAAACTGTGTCATATTGGCCTTTGCTGCATCCCAACAGTTGATTCCAGCTCAGTTTGCCAAGACATCATTCTAAAGTTGATTGGATTTTCAGTCCTTCCAGATGTCCTTCACCCACATTTTGAAGTCTGCTATAGTCAGCAAGGCAAATATTGGGATTTTAGATTGCTGGCAAATGAGGTAGAAATATGCATGCAGTCTGGGATTACTGGAACACTGGGAGCTTTTTTTCTCTTGCGTCTTTGCTTTATGGGTGGCAGAAATAATGTAAAAGCCAAAGGTGTCATTCACACCTTTAGCAGCTGACTCCTTTAGAAAAGCAGCTGCCTCTCCCAAATATTTTTATTGACAGTATCACTAGGAGAATTTCTGGAGATGCAGGATGTGAGGAAAGAAGAGGTACTCTAGTTCTTGACTGACAAATGGTATTGTTCAATTTAAAATTAACTAAGGACTACCAAAGAAAATGCTTTGGCATGATGACTTAGTAATCACTTAAACACCCTGGTGAATTAGGTGTCACAAGTGACACTCAGCTCAAACTCAGCTACAAGCTGGAGGGAGTTATAATTGCTAGAAGCCCATTATGACCAATATTAACTAAGAATTTAAATCCTCAAAGTCCTCAGTAAGCAACTGATAGTCTTAGAGTTACCTATAAATCTATTTCAATAGTTTCATGGGGATCACTCTCAGTGTAATGATCTGCTGTGCACAAGCGCTGTGCTCACTTTGAGAACACTGCAGGTTCACACTTGTAATTAAGGTGTTCCTGCTGAAGACTGTTACAGAGACCACAGTGATAGGTATAACAGCACTGCCAGTCTCTGTGTGGAGGTTTAAGAACAGCTGTCAGGAGTCAAACAAAAGATCTGGTGGCCAAACTCTGTCAACAGCCAGTAACAGAGGCCAAGAGAAGGGTCCAAGGGCAGGTCAAGCATATAGTGATGATTCCCCAGCCTCCACTTCCAGCCTAAAGCAGTCTACAGCTCAACGACCTCCTTTCCAGAAGAGGGATCTATGTGTTAAATAGTCCTTGCAGGATTTCTTTCCTTTTTCCACAAATTTGGCTTCTCAAGTTAGAAGCTACGTAAACCTTTTGGCATCCACCACTGACACACAACTGTGTGCTCCACAGCGTCCCTAGCAAGGGATAAAAAAATGTAATCTTCTCCTTAATTGAAACTATCACTCAGTCATTTAATGTTCTTTACTAATGTGGAGAGGCAGTGAGCAGCCATTTCCTGCTTACTTTAGTCATTGCTTTGTAGACTTACATCCTATCTACGCTCATTGACCTCTTTTCCAAGCTGATGAGTCCTAGACCATTTGTTCCTGATGTCAAAGCTTTTCCACACATTTCATCATGATTGCTGCACTCTTGCGATTCTTTATTTTTAATATCATATCCTCGTGAGATGGGATATCTGAACTACGTGAACTCCTCTGTAGATGTATCATGCACTTAAACTGTACAAAAAAATTTATTTTTCTTGTTCTTCATTTCCTTACATTTCATTTGGTTTTGACAGCACTCAGGCTATGGATCTCTTGCCTTTAGTTGGAGCCTTGCTATTTTTACATCTATGCTAAAAGATGATGCATTTTTAATAAGTTTATTTATTTTGACTAACTGGCATTAAAATAACAGTAAGAAAATAGTTTAATTTCCTATTGACTGCTTGACTTTGCCCTCTGAGTTCCTTGTTGTCCCCAAGTCTCTGACTTAAATTGCCCTGTATTCATTCTCATTTTAACCTCAAGAAGCTAAGAGATTGCCACTCCAAATAAAGAATATGTACTTTTCACCATATGTCTTCCACTGAGCTCAAACATTTTTGTTTTCTTATTTCAAAAGCTCACAATAGCAAAAACTGGTCAAGGATCCTTTTAAAAGACAATGTTTTAAATCAATATTTGAAATAATACATTGGAGACATAAAGATGTTAAAATAACAAGCAGCTGACACACCTAATTAGTCTCATTATTTTGTGTTTCACAAGGTAAATTATATTGTACATCCCCAAGATTTTTGCTAGGAGGAGCTTTTTTGTTCAGCAGGCTGATAAAGATTCTGCCCATAGACTGTATGAATCTATCCAGTCTTTTAATAAATAATTTGTAGTATTTCAAAGAAGGACTAAATGATAGCAAAGTAAGAATTTCCATGTATTCGTGTACATTTACACTCTGAGGGATCTTTTGCTTCAAAACCATACATATCTCTCAGATCAAGAACAAACAGAAATTCTGTGGATCAAAGAGCATGAGTACAATGCCCTCTGATGTGTCACTAACCAAATTAAAACATCTGACAACAGCTGTGGATTTTGAATGATGCTCAGGTGAGCCCCACTAGAGTTCAAACCTGGATATCATCCATAGGTTAAAGACAACACAACTTAATTGCCTTGCTGTATTTTTCACCAGCCTGAGCATGAGAAGGGACTGAGGGAACAAAGTACTGATGTACAGCAGTGAACCTTTGAAACTGATGATGAATTTTACATTAGTACTATTTGGTCCTCTGGTGAGAAGAGTTCTGTCCCATTCACAGAGAAC
Source organism: Dasyornis broadbenti (assembly GCA_013397935.1). Taxonomy (NCBI): domain Eukaryota; kingdom Metazoa; phylum Chordata; class Aves; order Passeriformes; family Dasyornithidae; genus Dasyornis; species Dasyornis broadbenti. The sequence continues at coordinate 987,377 of VZRN01003245.1, read as the reverse complement.
TGCAAGCTTTGGTTTAAAAATGACTGATGACAGGTGAAGAGATGCTTAACCATCAGGTTTCCTTGGTTCCCTTTGAAAGGGAAATTTGAGTACTCAGACTAGAACATTTCTAAGTTCATTTTCATTAGTATTTACATTTTCAGCCAGTGGTTTGAAGCTTCTGAAGGATGCAGGACATCCAGGGTAGCACAGGCCCATCTTATGTAGAGCACCTCACCTACTTCATCCACAAAGGACTCAGCCAATACTCTGAATCTGAAAGATGCTCAGGTCAATTGAAAATTTACACTTGCTTCTGCCAACAAATATTGAACACTTCCTTCAGATATTGAAGCATTATAAATAGCTTTGGTAAAGATACAAATAAAAGTAGAAAAATCCTTTAAAATAGATAATTAAATTTAAATATTTGAATGTAAACCCAAAGTCACACTACTACAACTTCCATTTCCTTGTCTGATATCAGGCGTCTCTGAGCAACTCTCGTATTGATGCAGCTATTTTCACCGGTCAACCAAATGGCCACTGCTTTTTCAAGAAGCAGGAAGAATAAGTCAATATCTTTCCAGCTGGGGAAAAGAACTTTCCTTCTGAGAAAGTTTTATCTTTCCCAGAAGAGGATCTCTTCTTGCACAGATTTGGCATTGGTTTTTCGTTCCTCTACTACAAGAATTACAAGAGTGAAATAGAGTGGAAAACATCAGATCGCCAAGGTCATGTGATGAATGAGGCTATTAGAGCAATTAGATGAGTTTTATCTGTTTTGCTTGGTAAAATAAAATTTTAAGTAGGCTCATCTATCTCACCACACCTGATTACTCTGGAGGTCAAACTTGCAGAAAACATTTAGAATGGTAACAGCAGGAAAATTGCACATATGGGCATCAGATTACTTGTAAACACATTTTGCCTAGCTTGTGCAAGGGAAGACTGCAAAACCCTGCAGTAAGGGTAAGATTTGCTTGACCTAAGAAAATCTATCAAATGTTTAAGAGTTTAGTTTAAGCCAACTCTCCAGGCGTATTCTGTAACCAAGGAAAAGAGCCAGACCCTTCCAATAAGAATAAATTTCTCATAAAATGGGGTCTAAAATAGGTGAGAAGAATCAGTCTCTGCAGATTTCTCTCTCTCCCCATTGCCCATAGAGCAAGCACAGATGTTGAGCTCAGACACAACACCTAACATTTGTGGGATGAAATTATCCCACTCCCAGTGGCTGCGCAATGGCACTCAGCATTTCATGTTGATGGTGTCAAGTGATTCACACTGGAAGACACAACTGGAATTACATCAAATGAGCTCTGCAGTAACTGCACCCACCCTGAAAAAGACCCAGGCTTCACATTGCTCAGCTCTAGGAATGCAGAGCAAACCACTTGCAGTCTGGAAAGCCAAGCTCATATGGGGCTGCCTTAGCAAAGCACAGCCAGCAGGTTGAGGGAAGTGTTTATTCCCTTTGGTTTAAGAAGGGAAGCTCATCTCAAGTGCTGTGTCCCGCTCTGGACTCCTCTGTGCAAGCAACACCAACAAACTGGAGGAAGTCCAGCAGAGGGCTATGGAGGCGATTAAGGAGCAAGAGCAAGGAGGGACGTTCAAGAAGAGGCTGAGGGAAGTGGGATTTTTCAGTCTTAGGAAGGCTAAGGGAAAATGTTATTACTCTTTACAACTACTTAATGAAAGGATATAGAGAAATTGAGCCAGACTCTTCTCTGTGGTGCACAGTGGATGAATGAGACACAAGAGATACAAATAACAGCAAGGGAAATATAAAATAGTTATAAGGGGAAAAGTCTTCATAATGAGAGTGGTCAAACACTGGAAAGGGTTATCTAGAGAGGCTGAAGATTATTCATCCTTGGAGATATTCAACATTCAACTGAGACAGGCTCTGAGCAACCTGACCTAAGTTGCGTCTGCTTTGAGTAGAAGGTTGTGCTAGATGATCTCCAGACATCTCATCCAATCTAAATCATTCTATGACTCTATGCAATGATTGGGGTGGGGGGGGGGAAGGAAAGAAAGTGAATTTTATGGGTTCTTTAAAGAATGGTGTGGAATGTGATACTGAAAACATTGGTTGATATACAAATCCATTATAGTGATTCAGGTAGGATTCTGTGTGCAGGATCAATCTCACCTAACTTTAGTTGTCCAAAATGTCAGTGTGCAGTCTCATAATGGAGGCTACACTTTCCTGTGTAATTAAAAGACCAGTCTTAAGGATTGGAATTGTCTGAGTTATTTCAAACACTCATTTTACAATGCAGTGAGAGTCTCCCTGGATTTCAGTCTTCCTTTTGAAAGATCCTGGATTACTATCTTGGGCTAGGCGCTACATTTTAGGTAGCTGTTCTTGTGTTGAACAACAGAAATACAAGTATATTCAAAGAAATATGGAAATTAGTGACAAGAGCTATTAAAAGGAAAAGTCATTTTAGGAGAGAGGAGAATCAAAGTAATAAACCCAAATGCACAAAAATGTTCCATGTCCTTTAACAACTTACACTGGACTTTCGGCAAAACCAAAGAGCAAGATTCAAGATGTTAAGAGATATGTTTTCTTCCCACAGAGTGAAGTTCATTGCCAACAGGTACCATCAAGCCAAAGAGAAAATACAAATTAAATTTTGACAACAACTTCTCTGAGATTTTATGGTCTTAAATAATCCCCGAAAAAATTACTTTGTCAGTGCTGAAATTAAGAGAAAACCAGCAATAAAACACCTATTAATATAATAAAATATACAGTTACTTTACCAGACAGCAGTACAAACGAATCAGTTTAAGATCATGTACTTTGGGTAATATATAAAACTAGAAAAGGTCCCAGTCTAGGTGCTGGAACTCTTCTCAACAGCCATATCAAAGAGGCAGCAGACTGATAGTTAAATTAAAACCAAAAATGTTTACACAGTACAAGCTACTTATCAATATAAGCTAGAAAATTCCTTGCATAAATCGTCTGCTCTCCAACATATCTGCAACTGATCACTCTTTTGTTAAAGCTAAATACTAAATTAAATAGGCTAAAATTTAAAGGCATGATCTACTATAGAAATTGTTATGTTTCTGTGTTTAAATCCTTACCCTGATTGGATGCCAAGTGTCCACCAAAGCTGCTCTAATGCTCCCCTCCTCAGCTGAACAAGGGAGAGAAAATATAACTAAAGGCTCATGAGCCAAGAAAAGGACAAGGAGAGATCACTCACCAGTTACTATCATGGGCAAAACTGTCTGAACTTGGGGAAATTAATATAATTTATTGCCAATATAAAACAGACCTGTGTAATGAATAGGGGGATGCACTCAAAGGAGTCTGTGATGTCATGGGATGCCTGTGCTGGAGGCTCATGAGGTTTCTGTCAGGACCTGTGATCCCAGAGAGAGAGGAGCGCACGCTGGAGCAGGTTTGGTGGCAAGACTTGTGATCCCGTGAGGGACCTGCACTGGAGCAGTCTGCTCCTGAAGGACTGCACCCCATGGAAAGGGACCCATGCTGAATCAGCTCGTGATGAACTGCATCCTGTGGGAAGGACTCATACTGGAGCAGTCCATCACGGACTGTCTCCAGTGGGAGGGATCCCATTCTGGAACATGGAAATAGTGTGAGGAGTCTTCCCCTGAGGAATAAGCAACAGCAGAGACAATGTGTGATAAATGGTGGTGGGAGGAGGCAGAGAATTCAAGAGTCAAGTTAAGCCCAGGAAGAAAGAAGGGGAGGGGAGAAGGTGTTCTAAGATTTGGTTTTTATTTCTCATTACCCTACTCTGATTTGATTGGTAATAAAATAAATTAATTTCTCCAAGTCAGGTCTGTTTCGCCTGTGACAGTAATAGCAGAGTGATCTCTTGCCATCCTCATCTCGACCCACAAGACTTTTGCTATATTCTTTCTCCCCTGCCCAGCTGCAGTGGCTTTAGTGGACACCTGGCAACCAGCCAGGGTCAACCCCTCCTTTGTGTAAGTGGCAGGCTGCATGTCCTACACAGCCCGTAGAGAAAGCTGGGCAACTGTACAGCTAAGCAGGGTGGCTATAGCATGAGGACCCCTCATATGTGTCCAAAATAAGATGCAAAAGAGACTTCTGCATCACTAATTTCTGCTTGATTTCTGTCTCTCTTCTTCCAGGGTCTCCTAGGCACTTGGTATGAAGTTCAGTGCTGCTCAATAACACTGTGCATTGCAACCTTTCACTGTAAGAAATTATTTCTAAGTTCAAAAAACCCCATAAAGTTTCAGTAGTAACGATCTGTTGGATAAATCAAGCTTAAGGGAGTGGAAGAAATATTTACTCTTAACCTTTTATCGTAAATGCTGTGACAAACCTTTCCTGGATATGAGATTATTTCTATCAATTATTGCATGTCTAGGTAGAACTTATAACTGGGGCAGCCTTCTCACTCATCACAAACTTGAAGACCCTCTGTAACTTTATAGTCTGTTATATCCTTCTGTTTTATGCCAAAATTCGAAGAGGCAGCAAAGACTAGGAAATAAAATATGTCTGGGATAATACCTCATCTGATATGATATTTATGGAAGTGTGCTTTTTATTTTAATCAAAAAGGTAGTAAATCATATGTGGTGTCTGCTATGCATCAGAGACGATACAAGAGCTGCCTATGTAGAATAAAAATATTCCCTTGCTGCAATTCACACAATAGCCTGATGGCTCTGTGATCTCTGGATACTTTTAAAGTACGTTTGTGGGGTTTTTTAAGTCTGACATGCGTGTCACAGGAATTTTGCAAAGCCAAATTAACAGGCTGGAATGCTTCTGAATATATTTTATCTGACATATAATTCACGAGTCCATGCAATATTTTTCCTCTTCCTCAGCCAACAAGAATGTAAAGAATCTGGATTTTACAACTTATTTTGACTAATAAACATCCATATTCTGTGGAGTCTTAGAGATTAAACCCAGATAAGTGTTACATTGATTCAGTATTTTAATGTCCTGCACCAATGGACGCATCCAGATATTGCTGATCTCCATTATAGACAATGCTGTAGAAAAATATTCCCCACACTTTTCATATTTGTCAACATTTAACCATTTCAAGTAGGGCTGTTTGCCTGAGGTTTTTAAAAGGTTAAAATTATTAAAAACCAACTGAAAAAAAGGGTTGAAAAAATCCTTAAAACTTCCTGGTTTTGACCTTCTATCTAATTTATTGAAAGGTTTCCAATAACAAAATCTAGTATTTTAAATTTTTAACATTTGAATGGATTTTTAAGCATTTTGGGAAAAAAACCCTAGAAATGAAAATAAAACTTTGTGTAATGATAGTTGACAATGCATCCCCAAGACCATAAACAATTTGCAACCCAGAACAGAACAAGTATGGCTGCAGGATGTATATATTCATGTGAGATCTTAGCCAAAGCAATCAGCAATATCCTCCCTGGTCAGGAAAGATCAATCCAAGCTGTAGCAGATAATGAGTCTATCTAGAACATATAGGATACTCAGGAAAATGGTATATCAACTTTCCAAAAAAACAATACAAATTTGCTGTAGCAGAATAAATGAAAAAAAAGCGTGCCTTATTTCTGAGGATATGGTTGTTGTTTAGAAGTTATTTGAAAGGACAGGACAGGCAAATACTTAGATACCAGGCAACACTCACATTAAAACTCAAAAACTTGCCATGAATGCACTCTGAACAAAAATTAAAAGGATTTTGACCATCAGAGTAAAAATCCTGCCTGAATTCCTATTAGGAAGTCTGGAAGAAAACCTACCTCCTTTTAAGCTGCAGATTCAGCAGTTCAGAATACATGCTGTCTTTGACATTAAAGAATTGTGCAAAACGTTCTGAGGATTTACAGTCTTCTGTAGTCCTATGTAATTGTAGTCAGAAAACCACATGGCTTAACTGCAGTAAATTGCAAACTAAAACTTTCAACCATTTCTTAGTGTTTTTGCTACAGAAGGAGTCGTTTAATGGGAAAAACATGGTGCACAAATAGGACTACCATGATAGCAGAGTCAATCTTGAACAAAATAGGATTTCTGAGGTCATTTGCGTTGCCACCGTTCACCCGGTGTTACTCAGAAAACTCACACATCTCTAAGACTTTGCTTGGGATTCTTCACACATGTAAGTTTATTTGCCTATAGGGAAACATTCTCATGAACTTTACATCACTGCAGCAGAGATTATAGTTAGGTATAATGGCATCTTCAGAGAAAAATCAGTCAGTAAGATACTGATGCTATTAGCAATAATTCTTGTACATGAATGTATTGGATCTAATGTTCTGCAACTCCATGTTAGTGCAAAGGGAGCATAATTTTTCCTGGAACTAGCATTATAAAATTCCTTACAAGGGGTACATTCTTAACACATAAAAGTAAGAAACTGTCACCAGGGAATTAATAAAGTTATTCTGGAAAAGGCCAGTATTTCAAATTATATACAGGTACATCCATTAGGTGCAATTAAAAGGTCTAGCCAATTTTCCTGGGATCTCTGGGCACCAGTAAAAACACCTTTAACTCAAGTTATCAGTGAAAACTTTGTGGGCAGCCTCATAAGAGACTGTTGTGTCTGCAAACACAAATGTCACAAGCCGCAGATGTCATAGCATAGATTCCCACCTGGGATGACCGTGCATCTTGAGGAGACAGGTCTGGACCCTTCAGGCCAAAAGGTAAAAGAAGAGATCCAAAATAAAATATTATTANTGTGTGAGAGCCTCTCTCACTCACAGGTACCAACAGACCAGGGCTGTCTTCTGCTCTGTGAGTGCTGCATGAATGCTAAGGTGCTTTTGGAGGAAAAAAAAAAAAAACAAAAACAAAACAAAACAAAACAAAACAACCAACCCAGGAATCTCCTTCCATGATTATTTGAGAACTTATAAAAACCTTTTGATAGAACTGGGGGATAATAATGTCTGTGGGCAGAGCAAAGACCGTTTCTGGGCCACAAGATACAGCTGGACAAAACGGAGAGGCTTCACCAGATCTGAAACTGAAGAGCAAAGTTCAAGTTCAGTATTGGCTGAGGACCTGACAGGACAAGCAGACTCATGTCCACTAATAGAAAGACTTCAAAAACAAAGCACATGCATGTAGTCATATTTCTGGCAAACAAACAAAGGGACCAGCATTTCAACAGCAGTATCTACTGAAGGCTGGGCCGTTGGGGAATATGGTTTCAAATAATTTATTTAAACAAGACAAGATTCTGATCTTGTTAGACTGGTGAAACTCCAAAGTAATTCCAAAACCTTCTAGTCTGGGGTTCAAAACCTTAATATCAGGAAAAAAAAAGGACATCTCCTTTTTCAATAATATTGACATAAGAATTCCATTTGATCTTTGTGGGATATGCTTCAAACATTGTTTCATTTTATTAAATGGGAAGAGTTTTCTTTTATTCTACTTTTAAAAGGACCATCTTTATTACTTCTTCACTTCTGCTGTCTCACAGTTCCAAGTCACTTGGAGTTTTCTATTTTCTGGTTACACCCTTCTCAATGGATTTATAACAAAGTTTGCTGTATATGAAGATCAAAGCATTCATAATTAATCTAGCACAATTATCAGATGTGAAAAACAATGTAGAAAAAACAAATATAACGGTTTCTTAAAAAGCAGGGCATGTGGGAAAGATGGAGACCAATTTGGCAGCTTGCAGTAAGACACAGACTGGCAGCTGCCTTTGCACTAGGGAATACCAGTTACATAAAACACATATGCTTCCAGAACCTCTGAAGATGTCACGAGCAGTTCCCAGGCCCTGCTCTAGCACCCCTTAGCCACACCAGCCATCCTTTTGTGCCTGGAAGCAATCGCCCTGCCCTCACTGAAATATTCCACGTGCATATCTGTGGGTGCTCTGCAAAGTCTACGTGCAAGGCTGGACCCAAACTCCACTTGCTGGAAGCTCTTTGCATGCCTGAGACGTATGGAAATGTCAGTACATCCACTGGAGCTGGGATAAAAGAGTGTCTGCAGCCAGGCCACGTGCCCCACGGCAAGGCAAGGGGCTCCCTCCAGCACTGACCTGGCAGCACTGACCAGCAGCATGTGCTGCTCCAGCCTGTGGCTCTCCTTCTCCACAGTCCCTGCCCAGCCCAGCGCTGGAGCCCAGCCTGGCGGCTCCCTGGCGGCTCTGCAGGCAGGAATCCCACTGGTATCTCTGACGAGCTACTTGAAAATGAGACAGCCGCCTCTACAAACTCGTCCTCAATTTCTATTGAATGATTGATTGTTTTTAAACTAGTGCATTGTATATTTTGGGAAAGAATTTATGATTTACCAAAAAATTTCCTGCTGAAATAAAGCCAAATGGAGACTGGTCTGGGCCAAGTTGCTCAATGTCCATGAACAAGAACATGTTTTTCTTTTTCTTCCTTTCTTGTTTTATGCATGCTTCTGGACCCATTTCATCAGCTGTCAGTAGTTAAATACCATTTCAGAAAAGGGTTTATTATTGTAATTTCCTCAATTATTCTGTTTTTTTCTGCTATGGTCTCCTGAAACAAAATCAGTGAGCTAAAGTACCAATAAAATATTTCCCCTGCTGCTCCTTGCAAAGGGACTAAGCCTTCAAGGTGCTGCATTTCTTGAGCCACTTTGTACCTTGATGATCATGGCATTAACTGAGGGCTTTTTCCTGAGTGCTCCACTACTGCTTTGCAAGGGCTATCACTGACTTCTGCTCACAGCCAGCTCCTGTCCCCAGACCATACCCAATGGCACAGCAGTGGATGATTACCAGGAAAGGAAATCAATGAGAAATAAAATTGAAAGAGAGAGCCCTTTTTAATCACATCAAAAAAACTCCAAAACAGAACAGATATAATAAGAGGTAAAAGCAATCCAGCTTAAATATATACTAGACAATGGATTAGCTTAAGCAAATGTAGGTATTGCTCTAGGAGTTTGTGTCTTTTGAAATATTAAATTAAATCTACATTAAAATATCTGGAAAATTCTGGTTTTAAAGTTACATTCCTTAGAAGAAAAGAAAGCAATTTTTTTTCATGAAAGACTAAGCAGAGCAGAACCTACCCTCTGGCAGATGGGCCACTCTGGGCAAGCAGGGGCTGCTCTGACACCATGGAGATCAGGGGAAGGCTCTTGCTGGACCTCACAGGGCTTTGGATGAGGATCCTGATCATAAATGATTGTGGAACACGACAAGACACAGCGACATCAGGCAGCCCTGGTGCTCCCTCAGTGCTCCCCTCAAAGCAAGACTGGAACACAATGCGTGACAAAGGCACAGAATGAGGCAGCCAAAAAATCATGAGCCTCAGATGTTTAGAGTGTGACATCTGCTTCTGGCTCAAGCAATTCCTATACTGAATTCAGTTGCCTTTCCTCCAAGACACCCAACAACAGATAACGTCAATTTATGAGTTCAAATACTTTTATCTTAAACACGGGCAGATCATTTGGCGCTCAATGGAAATGCAACTATCTAAAAATCAAAACTAAGCAAAATCTATTTACAGCTTTGTAACTGCCCTGTGAATTGCAAATAACTAGGCCAATGTTTTCAGTGTCAAGACATTCGAAATCATGATTCAAGCCTTGCAAACAAGCTTGTAGCTGTAAGAGCTCAGTTTTTAAATAACAATAAAAGCTGGGAGGGGGTAATTAATTTCTCCTATTTTGGCATTCATACCTCTGCAGTTATTAAAACTGGAAATTTACATCTTTAAAATGCAGCTGAGAGTCTCCTTTGTTCACTTGGCACTAGGGAAGAGGGCTTTTAAAGGGGCAACCAGCAATTCTGAGTCCAGCAATAAACGTTCAAGATTAGATTATCTTTTCACTACTCCACATGGTTAAACAGGTACCAAGCCTAGAGTCTCATATTGGAAACAGGTTGCACAGAAACAGATCAGTGTTTTTGTGTTTCACACACGTAGCTTTGCTGTCATCCAGAGAGGGGATAATGAAGTGTCTGTTGAAAACACCAGGAATCTTTCACTATGTCTCAGGGCTTTGCATCATTCATACCTTCTGCTTGAGTTTAATATCTAAAATTAATAAAAACCCAATAAATAAATGTTGCACTTTACTGCAAAACTAGAGAACAGCTGAATTTACAGAACATTTGTAAATCAACGCATCTCCATTCCGTGCAGTTCTGCCCTCTGTCGTTTCCTTTGTAGAAGGTAAATTCACTGAGGCAGGCAAAGCCACTGTGTTTGCACAGCATCCAGCACAGAGGAGATCTGATGGGGCTCTCTTTGGTCCACTGCTTTCAATTTGCTCTCACCTCTGCACTTCAAGGCTGCAGCAGGCAATAAAAGCAGAAGTGCCAAAATACTGCAAGTGTGCATAGTCTCACTTCATTTCTAGCCTACCTGAAAGCAGAGGTACCAGGGACTTTGTGAGCTTCCAACAGCCCTGGGCCACCCAGATTAGATAAACTGCAGATAAACACCTGAACACTGTGATGTTTATCTTCATGAAATCCAGTCCTTTGAAGTTCATCTATCCCTTTCTCTAACTGCTTTTATCTGTTGCTTTGAGATGCTGCATCCATTCCTATCAAAGTTATGTAAGCTCCCTGTGATGCTCATAAACAGTCCCTCTATCACTTGTAAAAATGCAGCCTCTCATTAAATGCATTTGACTTCAGCACTTGATGCATACAATATTTTATCAGCTTTTCCTCAGAAATACACATTTATTTTATCATCTGATACTTAAAATAAGTATTGCAAATAAATAAAGAAAAAAATCTGTGTATCACATAGGAAAAAAGAAAAACCCCAAATATACAAAAGCTTTAGCTATGCCAAGATTGCTTAATTCTGATTAGCAATGACCATTAAGCAATCATTTATGGATTTACTGTGAGTGTTCATAGATACTAATGGGTTTTAGAATTCCTTGGGAATCCTCAAAGGTCAAAGGAAGAAAATGAACTATGAAGTGATAAAAAATGTATTAGGTGACTAATGGACAGGTTGTATATAGAATGGTTCCAGCAGAAAACGTTGAATTTTACCACTCAGATTTATGTAAAAGCAAATCTTGTAAGCAGTGGCCATTCCCCACTGAAGAAACTAATGAAGAGAAAATTAAAATGCCTCATAGGGAGGCATTACATGATGTGCTTTTCCCTGTCATTAAGAATACATAGGAGATGGCAAGGTCACTGATACGAAGGTAAAACTTATTTGATTAATCTTTAGTTTGGTATCTGTTTGCTCTTTCTGTAGCTACAAGTTTCTAACCATACATTTATTTTTTGCCTATTTTTGCAAGATTGCATTCTATGCAATTCAAGCCTCAAAGCTTTCCCAAATGTAATGAAAGTAGCTTTACACGACTTAGGTGAGCATTCTGGCTCTCCCAGGAGAGAAGGGAGCAGTACAAGCTGGCAGAGACGTACACCCCTCGCTGTGGGCACGATGTCAGGGTGTGAGCCCAGCCTGGGGTGCCGGCCCCGCCCCAGCCCCGCAGCTCCACCGCGCCCCGGCCTCCGGGGCCCTCCGAGGAGACTGAAACAGCCAGGGCACGTCAGTCCAAGTGTTCAACCATCACAGGCTTGCTTCTCGCTGTCAGACGCCTTCCAGCATTTCTGACAGAGTGAATTGCTCTCGGCAGAGCCCGGCCAGATCGGATCGGGCGCGCCGGGGCTGCGGGGTCGCTGCCAGCGCAGCGCGGAGCCAGAGCCCGGCACGGAGCCCGGGCAAACAGCAGCGCCCTGCGTCGGGCAATGACGAACGGGGCTCGCTCTGCGGCGCATTGGCACGGGCAGCGAGCCAGCCGTGCGCAGATCCATTATTAATGGCTGTGGAGCCGTGTGCGCTGCAAACATCCCGCTTGCGAGTGGCCCGCAGAGTTTACTCAGCCCTCCTCCTGGCTGGAGTCACTTCGACCATGAAGTATTCTTCCCGGTACCATCGCTCAAAGAGTGATGACAAATCCAAAGGGTTTTTAGAAGGCAATTTTTTCTGTATTTTTGCGTAGTGAATGGCAGTTTCACTGAGCAGGGAAATACATTTGGATTCTCGTTAGAAATACTTTCATTCAGCGCAGAAAAAAGCAATCAGAAGTAAATACAACCTGCAATGTGATATATGCCTGTTACCTACATGAATTCTGAGAGTTGATACCACACTACATACCTTTAAAATTATGTTATGAAGATGAAGTAATTCCATTCCAGTTTTTGAATAATGATCCAGACAGGCAAAACTTTTAGCTTGTCAGCAAAGTTACAAATCCAAATAAAATCGTCCACATATATGGGAAATGAGTAGTGGGATTGGTTCAGAGTTGGTCATTTTCTGCAGAAACCAGAGCTTTGTTGGGTTTGTATATTTTTTGTTTTAATTAAAATTATATACATATGTACATATATATATATCTAGAGGAAGCAAGGCAAGAGGAGAGGAGAGGAGAGGAGAGGAGAG
>VZRN01003245.1:950648-974358 GCA_013397935.1 Dasyornis broadbenti | reverse complement strand
AGGACAGGAGAGGACAGGACAGGAGAGGACAGGAGAGGACAGGAGAGGACAGGACAGGAGAGGACAGGACAGGACAGGACAGGACAGGACAGGACAGGACAGGACAGGACAGGACAGGTGTTAACATCAACTTTTCCGAATCATCTATGTTGTTTTCAGAGGCTGAATGAACAGGAGCAGATGAAACCTGCAGTGCTGCCAACTTCCCCCTTCCCTCTGCTTGGTCCCTCCTGACCAGTTCATAATATGCATGTGGATTGTGAGAGACACAGGTTCCTGTCCTTCTGCTGCCTGATTCATCACAGGGGGTTGATGTGAGGTCTCCCACTCTCCATGAGGGTGTCCTACCTGCTAGACTAGGAGGTATGCAGAGGAGGAGCTGCACTTCTCAACCTTTTCCGCTCTAAGCTGCTTACACATTGCCTGAGGGAAAGCAAGCTGTGGTAGATAGTGACTGAGGAAGGAGCTGAAAGAGTCAACACACTGACAACTACAAAAAGGCTGAATTATTTATGCGAAGGACAATATCTTCATCTTAAAGCATGAAGACAATCAGCCCATAAAGCCTTGCGTTACAGTATCCAGTCCTAGTCCTAGGAAACAGAGGAGAGACTCTTAGAAAAGGACCATAAATACTGAGCCACCTATGGGAAGATTACCTCTCACTAGCTTAATGAATACAATCTTTTGAGTTTATTGTGTGCCTAGAAGCTAATTGAAAGCATTTATTTAGTGAGAAAAATTAACTGTTTCAATACTATGAAAAAACTGAGTGAATATGTATTAATTTGGTTTGAATTTTAAATTACAATTTATATCAGGAAGGAGGAAGAGACAAAAAAAACTAGCAAAGTGAGCGGATCCAATGGACCAAAGCACCTGAGTATTTACCACAGATAACATTATATGCATAAGTACTTCTTTTGCAGAAGAAAGATCATGCTGGAGAAGCCAGTTTGTTAGACCTCGGTATGTGTAGGGTAGAGGAAATCTTTCATCTATTCAGAAAGAAGGCAAGGTGTTTATTTTTTTTTTCATCTCAGTCAATGGGAACAAATAAAGTATCACTGATAACAGCCCAAGAGGTCTACTGGGTGTTCACATCTGGAAGGAGAACAGAGTGTCAGTGGTTGTCTCCATCAGGCTGTATTTAGTTGGGACTTTTCCTTTCCAGATTGTCATGACTGAAGCTAGTAAAAGTTGAAAGGAGGATGGATATCTGCAAAGATAATCGTTAAGGTGTGTGTACTGCTTTCACAGCTATTAGATCAAAGCCCTTTACTGAACTATTTTATTATCAGACTTATAAATCACCCTCAGTTCCTTTTACAAACATTAGTACTGCCATCAATTACATGCATTTAGGCCTAATGGTTTTACAGGAATGTTAATAGTACAACTTTATTTCCTGAAAACCATCACTGAAGACTATTAAAAGGTTATTAATTGCTGTATGTAACATGCAGAATTATTTGTTTCTGATTTTAGACTATCAGTTGGCATGTAAGTACATTTGCTAACCAATTAAATTTCACAGATATCAAATTTAGTAAATGCGAAATCATTTATAAGCCATCCTTGTCCAGCTTTCCTTTACAGACATGGTCTATGTACACCAGGACTGTTCTGCTGCTGCCCTTTAAAGCCCTTGTGGACATGCTACAGCACTCCAGATGCTGCCACCGTCCCTGCAGAGACCCTGGGGGTTGGGGCAGGCAGAAGCTGTTTTACCAGGCAGGGACAAGTGTCCGGTCACAGCCTGTTGGCTCAGGTAGAAGTGATGGACTGAGTAGCACTGAGACCTGAACAAAACACAAATAGCACAAGAAGATGCCTGGGTAGTGAGGGTTTCACAGGAGACAAAGTTCCCTGTGTAGGGTGTGCAACCTGTTGTAAGAAACCTTTGGGCTCTGGCTCATTTCATACCTCAGAAATTTTGAAGCACCTCCTACATTCATTCAGGCATTTCCCACTTTATTATCCAGTTCCCTTGATAATGTAGACAGCTCTTCAGATGCACAGATTTAGCTCCAATAATACAAACTGCTAAATATGATGTTCCTCTTTGTGTGTGAAATCCACTGCCTGTCCCATCCAGACCTACCCTTAGCCCATACGAAGTGCTAAAATTCTGTTTCTGATGTACTAAAAAATAGAACAACCAAGACTCAAGATATGAATGTTGCATGAGTTTATCTTATCTTTCCCTTTCTAGCTGTGTCATGAACCTGAGATCTCGGTTCATTAGTTTAAGAGGCTGTTTACACATAAGAGGAGGAAGGAAAGGCAGATCCTTTGAAGCTTGTGGAACTACCCTGATTTCCACCAGCTGAGGAGACAGTTCCAGGAGAGCTGTCAGGCAATCTTTAATGAACTATGTGGTGTGCAAAGCAAACTTCAGATCTCAAAGACTGCACACTATTCAGCTTCCATTAGGTCAGATAGTTATGATTACCTGAAAGGTTTGTAAAGTAGGAGTAGAAAATATCAAAATAAAAATCATAGTTACCTTTCATAACCCATCCCTAGGATATAGCTTTTAGCCATGTCATGGATATATCCTGATCACAGGTCTTAGTAAACCATGCCGCCTAAAGGAATTACAGTAAGTTGGAGGTACCAGTTTACAGCTGAACATTTATGTCAATCCTTCATTCCAGAGTGGTTCAACATTGCCTTGACCTTCACATCCCCCTTCAGATTGAATCTGTTACCCTCAGTGAGTATAAAGGCTATAAAGAAGCACCTGATCATAAAATCCACTTGGAATGCTTTCTTAAACCTCCACCAATTATCCATTAAAAATTCTGCTTTTTACAGGCTTGCTCTCCTAATGAAAACCCAATAATAGTATATCTGTTTTAAACTATTTCTAGCGGTCTGGCAAAAAGACTTGACAACTTGAAATAATCATTGATTGATGTGACTAAATAAAATCATCTGAGTGCTATCATGGGTAATAAGAGATGTTATCTATTTCTTTATAAGCAAGCATCAGATCTAAAAGAAAAGATGTGGATGGCCTGACAACCACCTCCCTAGATCAGCCACCATTATCCTTGGAAAAGAAATATAATTTATATGATATTAATGATATAGAAAAAATGCATTTAATTCAGAGGAGACTGAGATGTGATGAGATTATATCTTCACCAGAAAGCCTTTTAATTTGCAAGGAGCTCTTACACTGCAAAGGAAAAACACACCAGAAGTAGCTGCAGCAGAGTTTCCAGTGAGTCACCCTGAGAAAGCTGAGCATAACTAGGAGCTTCTTTGGCTTTGGCAGACTTAAAGCAGCCCAAGGCAGGAAGCTGGACCATGAAGACAAAATAGTAGCTCAGGGGGAGATTTTAATGTAGTTCTGTAGTCTTCCTCTAAAATAGAAAAAAATATTATTTATTTTTCTTTGTCATTTTCACTTGCTTCTCTCCTGTCAAAATAAAGTAGGAGTTAATCTCTCTTCTTTTAAAGAACAGCTCATTGATTTTACTTTATTCTGCATTCATCATCATCATTCCTCCCAAGGTGCACTGGCATCCCTCTTTGCAGCCAGGGCCTGGATATATTTTTAGATTTTGTGGTAAGTGCTCTAAGTGTAGCATCTGCCCTTGCTGCCCCCAATGCCACATTAGCAACTGCCTGTGACAACCTGCCTAGGTGACACCTCTGACCTCACCCTCTTCGTCATCTTCAGCTTAACTGTCACCCTCCCACTGACCATGATCCTTCTCTCATAATGTTGGCCTGTTCCACATGCCCTTTTGGGATGATTTCTCTCTATCATTATGCAGAGATGGAACTTCCCAGGCAGTTTTCTCCCCTGCCACCCGCTCTCAAGGAACACTGTCTGTCTGACTCTAAGTCACGTTCCCTTGATCACACCTCATCTCTGGAGCTTCTCCTCAAAGCTTATTCTCAAATAGCTTCAAACAAGCAACTAAAGTGCTTGTAGCTGACTAAATACCTGAGGAGTGACAAGACAAATCACACAACCCTTGGCTGCACCTTTCCCCCAGTCCTCTCACACAATTAGCTGTTTTCACTTACTTAATGTATTAGTTTGTCTACTAACAGCTTAATCTGCGTCATGGAAACTCATATCTTGTTTTGTACAAGAGATCCCAGTGTGAAAATTACATAATTTTGTAGTATGTCAGACTTTTGCACCTCACCCTTCACAATTTTTAATCAAAAAAGGGCAGCCTTTGTGTAAAGTATTTCCATTACTGCAGGCATAATGTCACACTCACATTTCATGGAGTAGGAAGTTCCTGCAGATCGGAAACTCAAGAATTAGTTATGGCTACTGGTTTCAGATAAGAAAAAACCAAGAAAAGTCAACCTGAGAAGGCAAAATTAATCTTAGAGAGCAGCACCACACAGAAAGAAGGACAAATTCTGCTTCAATCCAAGACTAAATACCAAAGACCAAAATTGAAATTCAGCTACTAGGTGTCCCAGAAGGCACTGATATTTTATTTGTGCTGCAGTTTCCACAAGGCTAAAAGTTTGATGAGGGTAGCTGCATGGTCTTTCTGAGGAGCAGTGAGGCACCTTGCTGGGGCCACAGTGCACCATGACATGCAGAGCAGGACTAGCCGTGCCTGTAGCCTCCCTGTTGGCCTCCGCCTTGTCACTTCATTGTCTCATCCCACCAGCAAGAGAAGGCGCTCCCTCTGCCAGGACAATAGGAGTGTGGACCCCAGCTTCTCTTTTTAAACATCAACTGGAGCCGGCCAAAGGAGCAGCCATGTTTTGAAAGAAGGGAATGACCACAGGCTGATTTCCAGATGACTTGTTGGCGCTGATTTTCAGAGGAGAGCTGGCAGCCTCTGCAGGAGAGAGAATAGTTTTCACACTGCCGGGTGAAGTGAGTGATCTGGGACGTATCCTTGCCCTGAGCATATTCCACTCACAGGGAGGGGTCTGCTCAAGGCAATGCTGTCCACTTTGGGGATGCCTGTCCTCATTTCATGCTTTCGAGGAGAACCTAGGGATTTGATTTGGGGGTGTTATTATGATTTGGAGATGCTATTACAGTCCTGTAGCTATGGGGTCTTTAGTGGAGATTAGTGCAAAAATAGATTCAAAAAGATTGCAGAATCCATGAAGAGCCAAATACATTCCTTAGCCAGGGGCACCCAAACTGCACTTAGAGTTTTCTTGTCCAAGTCACTATTAGAGCTAACAAAAATAGATATATTTTTGGTCTAGGAGCTTTAAAAGGAAAGATGACAGCTGAGAGACAAAATATATTAATTCTGAGACTAGTTTTTGGCAGGACTGGGAAGACTACTGACATTGTCTAAAAGTCTTTGGAAGTTCGGCACTGTCCTAGCAACCATGAGAATGACATTAAAGAGAGCAGATACAGACCCTGTCCAGACCACAAACCCCACATGTACCCATCCCCAGATCCACTGGGCTCTTTTAAAACAGCTGACATTATTTTCCAGCTTTTTAAATTTCCAGATTTTTAAATTATCCCAGCTTCTCTGAGCTGACATAAATCTAGACAGAGAGTTAAGCCTGGAGACAGGAGAAACATATCCAGTCCTTCAATTCCCCATTGAATGCTGTGATGGGACTTGAACTGGCGAGAGGTTTGAATTGAAGCTGCTCCAGACTTTTTGTGAAGCCAGCATACCAGAAGACCTCCAATCCCCAAAGCATTTTTTTTATTACAAAGCAAAATAACAAACCAAACATTAAAATCAGTAAATAGGGGAAAACTCAGAATGTCTGGATGAGACCGCTCAAGTAAAAGGCTTAAAAGTAAAGCTCCTTAATGTCCTTGCAGGATGGGATAAGTTCTCCAGCCCTGTGCTCCAAGGGTTTCCTGAGCCATGCTAGCTTATGTCATCCCCACTAATGTTCACAGCTCCTTTCCTTCAGGAGCCTCTGGGACATAACTTTGCTGCAGACACTCATTGCTCCTCACTGAACCTCTAGAGCCCAACTACAGGCATCCTGTGCACCCCTTCCAGCACTGCCTGGGAGCAGTTGGTACCCAGAATCCTTACCCCTGCCCCTGCTGGGCTGCCTAAACAATGGCTCACATCTACATGGTCTCTGGTACTCCTGATAAGTGCAGCCCCTGGTCACTGTCACTTTTGCTCCTAGTGCCCTGTGTCGCTTGTCACAGCAGACAGACAGTGTTTGTGGCTCCTGTGGCCCATGTCCCTTCTCTGAGCTTTTGCCCATGCTACCTTCAGCAGCAAATTGAGACAGATCAGGTGTCTTGGAATTAACCTTCAAATCCCAGAGCCAATATGCTTAATATAGCAGAAAAAGCAGAAAAGAAGGGTGTAGACTAATTTTCATCCCTCAGAAAAATTACTGGGTGACATCCATCTCTTTTGTGGAGCCACAGAATGAATAAAAGTGGTTCTTGAGATGTTTCCTTTCTTCCCCCAGGAAAACAGTAAGGAAAGAGAGGAGATCTGTGTGTTTTATATGCAGTAGTAGAGTTGCTGGTGTTCTCACTCTGAAATCAAGGAGATCATCAAATCCATCTTCTAATTTTATTTGTATTAGTCATAGCATAATGAAGCTGGAGGAGGCAAAGAAGAGAACAGTAGGACTGGCTTTAATCTCATCAGAGAAACTGTTAGTGGAATATAAAAGTCATCAGGGTCTGGGCTTAATGCTAATGACTATTTAGCTAATTGATAGAAAGTGGAACAGGGGAAACAGAGAAAGAGGTGTTCTGAGGTTGGAAACATTGGGCCATGTCCAGTTGAGCAGACACAGATGTGTAAGCCAGAGCCCCATGTCCCAGAGGATAGAATGTCCCAGCTGCAGTGGCTGAGACAAGAGGGGAAAAGTTCATGGGTGGAAGAGAATTAGGTGTGCTCAGCACCACATGAGGGAATCATGGACAGGAAAGGAAATGTCCAGTTTAGGGCATGAGGGGTGTGATACAGCCTGACACAGCACATACTGGGTGCAAAACATTGGACATCTACCAGGCACTGCTGGTAGGGTGAGTTCAAACAACTCCCAGGCAGAATTTTAAGCAAGTATATTTTGGGCTTTGGGTTTGAAGCAACCACTGTGAACTACACTCTAGATGTGAGGGTGCAGAAAGGTACCATCCCCAGTTACAGTTTCAGTTCATCTTAGAAGAGTTTCTGTGAAAAGATGCACAGGAGAAAACTATCCCCATTGGGCCAGCTGAGTGCTAGTGGAGGCTTACATCCCAGACCCCAAATTACATCTCTGTACTCTTCTGTCAGAGAGTGATGACTGAGAAAGGTAAATACGTGTATTCCTCTGGCCTCCAAATGCCTGTGTGCTGCTTCGAGCAACCTTTGTTCATCTTCTCAGGGGTTTTTAATACAGACAGTACAAAAGCCAAAACTAGATTAAATCCGCCATAATGAGTAAAAAAACTTCAAGAATTTGTCTGGTGATCTTAATGAACGGCTGAAGAGTATGTGTCTTGGAAGACATCTCAGGATTACCTGAAGAGGGATTAATTCTTTACACAGCTCTCACACATCAATCATTGTCTCATGGATCTCTTTGCGAAGTAAACTTCATGACCCTTGATTTCTACTTCTGTAAGAATTTATTATCACAACAGAATAATTAATACCAGGCATTATCCAAAGCAATCCCCTAAATCAGGAATTTATGTATTTCCACCCTTTTTGGTATTTCAAAAATGTTTGAAAGCTTTGTATTTTTTTATATAGAAAAAGTTCAGGGAAAATATACAGCAAGTATTCTCTGTATCATTTGGATTCAGTTTGGTACATTTGGCCTTCACAGTGCAGCTCAGAGCTGTCTGAGGCCATCGTGCTTCCTAATGCTTGAAGAGAAATGAGGCTGTGCTGCTTCACAGGGAAACTCAGTATTGACTGAGGAATCCAGTGTCTTTCAGGGGAAAAAAACCTGTATGTATCATCACAGCAAAGAAACAGATTCATTTTATCCTTACCTCTTACTAATCGAACATAAAAATCAGCTGGTTTTACATGTATTTCAATGGACTTATTTCTAGACTCTGGGGATGTGAGGACATGAGGACCACCATCAAACCCTTCAGCTCCAAGTGTTGCAGGAATGATTTCTTCCTTAAGGAGGGTTGGTTCTAGATTTAATAATGAAAATGGGATAGTCTGTCTTATGGACTGCAGCTTCACCTGCTCAACAGATCATCATTCCCAAAAGCTTACATATGCTACAAACTACAGACAGCATCCAAATAGACACTGTTTAGACCAGGATGGAAAGGCTGAATCTCAGATCTTGTTTCTGCCTTTTCCTTGGTTATGTTGATATGATGCAAATAAGAACATTAATTAAAATGTTTGTAGTTTATGCATTGCTAGCACATTGCCATTGCTGTCACATCAAAGTTACAATTCTGCTAAAATGGAGTTCAGCGATGAATTAATTAAACTGTGCTTTGTGTCAAACTGGAAATCACATCTGTGCAGAATGTTTATAATACAAAGAAGGATTTGAGGAGTTTGTGACCAATCACCACATCATAATGATATTTCAGAGGGGTAACCATGTCCTTTTCCACAGGCTCAGCTGTGCACCTCCTTCCTGCACCTGCACTGGGTAGTGAGTGGGTACCACAAGAAAAGGGAGCAGCAAAGGCTGAAGCAAGGAACAAGAGGCAGTGGAGCTTTGACTGAGCATCCCCAACAGCTTCAGCCAATGCAGCTGAGAGGGTGGGAGCATGCAGTAAACTGACCCAGAAAAATAGGTAGTGGCAACCTTGTTCCTCCCCCAGGAGCAAGAGGGAGCAGGAACTGAATTGTGACTTTCATTGGCAATTTGATATTTGCTGTACTCGCAAGGCAGAGAGACCATGCCCTGCCCCTCACCTTAGTGTGGATTGCAAAGTCAGTGCTAGAGGAGATAACCAGCTGTAGGTCTTTCAGAGACCCTGAATTTAATCCCCCCAGAGAGAGCATTCAGTTATGTATTTAGAAAGGAAAGAGGTTTCTACATGGTATAAATCCTTGCTTGATAATCCCAGAGCTAATGGGGAAGGCATTCGGTAGTAAACTACAGTCCTTGGACAAAGACATCTGTAACCAGACCGGAGCTCTATGATTAAACTCAAATTCACAGATTGGTTACATGCAGCTAATTTTATTCATTGAGAATACATGACCCCCCCTAGGCGGATGTTTAAATTAAGTAAGAATATTGATGACAAATGTTCAAAATGTAAGACAGATGCCTGCAACTTTTGGCATGAAATTTGGAACTGCCAAGAGGTTTGGGAATACTACTCTGGGGTCATTAGGAATTTGGATATCCAAAATGTTCCCCAGCTGCTGATCTCTTCAGAGGCTGCTATACTTGGTCCTGGAAAATTAGAAAATCGGTACAGTAAGTGATGCCATATACATTTCTGTGTTGGTAGAATGCATAAACTGGAGAAACTTTCCCCCTTTTCTAGGAAAAATGCACTGAAGAGAGGGCTGTTGATTCGAGTCTGAGTTTAAACAAACAGCGTAAAAAAAATAATTCCCTCTTCTTTAAAAAACTGTTGTTTGAATTGTCTGGATCTGGTCTTTCACACTGTTTCTGAGCCCAGGCGTGACCACTGGAGTTCAGCTGCGTGTTGTGTTGTTGTTTCCCACGGGTGCACACAGATCTGTGCTGCAGCCAAGGCCACCGCTGCACCCCTGCCCCCCTGCTCAGCTGGTACCTAGGGAAAAGGTTGTTTCTCAGGCAAATAAACAGAGTTAAATCCGAAAGAAAAGAGGATGAAGGCTTGGTGCATACCCTGCAACAGACACAAGGTAGAAATCCCCAGAGTACGTGTGAGGGTTGGATCTGACACCCAGGAAGTTAAGGGAAAGAATCTCATGTTATTTTAATTAGCTCCATACTAGATCATAATTGCAGTGCTATAAATAGAGACATTTTGCATGGATCAGACGTCAGACCAAAATGGGGAATAGACTCTGTGTTTCCTGGCTGTACTCTGAACCAGCAGACGAGCCTGTTTTTCCCCTGCTGAGTCCCATAGCTCCTTCACCTAGGGATTTGATGGGTGCTCCAGATTTTCCTTAACCATGCCAAGCTGCCATAGGTGGGGCCTTCAATCACAACCCAACATATACCACTGCTTGCCTAACTGACCTGGGAAAATCTTGCTTCAATTTATGGAGTTATGTGATCCGGCTACACTAGAACTACGAATTCTAGAAGAACATTGAGGTGTTTGATGTCTCATTTTCCTGCCAACAGCAAGAACAATTTATCCACTCATAATTGTTTCATAGCCATGCTGATAAGTGGGAAAAAAAAAGGTGTTTATTACTAATACTGTGTTTTTCCTAAGGTTGTATGAATATAGGCCAAAATCACAGAAAAAATAGTTTAATTTAATTTTGGAAAAAAAAAAAAATTAAAAAGACAAAATGCTTCTTTTTAAAGCTACTATGAAGTTTAGTTTTCCACAATGTCCACTGGCATCTTTCTCAGCAATTCATTTTAATAGTACACACTTTCTGGCAGTAAAAAGGGAGATAGCAACTAATATAATTAAGACTGCAAAACAACCTCCAAACTGAAATGTGTCTCTCGGCAGAACAAGCACAGGATTGTTCATTACAGTGCTCTCCAGGAATAACAAAAACAATTCCCAAAAATGCATTATTAATGGACATTCCCAGAATTAATGATAAAACAAACCAGATGTTCTCTTACATTTGCCTCATAAATGCAAAGTCAATATGCCAAACCAAAACCCCGTCTTTGGAAAACTATAGGCTATTTATGAAGGCACTTCAACTGTATTTCTCTTTACTATAACAGACAGAATTCCTTATCTGTAGTCTAAAATGACCTAGTTATAATTCTATATCTATTAATGAAGAAAGGACTCATGCCCAAGAGAAAAGTAGGTGAAAATGTACGATTTTACATAGCCTGTATTTACTATAGAGCTGTCCATTTCAAATTAAACACATTTTTTATAAAAGAGAAAACCACAATATTCTTACACAAAGAACACTCCACAGTCACAGTCACAACTTCCTACTACAACAAATCTTTTCAAAATATGGCTTAAGACTAAAAAACCCTTCACCAAACAAGTTTTAGCTATATTAGTAGGTAGCAGTTTGATATTTATCCATCATGGAACATGATTAGTCATATGGAATGTATTTCATCCCCATAAATAAAGGTTGCAAAAGTCAACTGAAGCTGATAGAAAGAAAATACTACTGATAAAGAAAAGTACAAAGCAAATTATACATATGCTAATACCTTAATGTAATAATATCAAACATGGTGGGCCATCTGGTGTCAATCATCTTGTAAAGTCAATGGACCTGGAAAAATTTGCATCAGATGAAGTTCTTGGACTGGTGCACAGTATTTCTGTGCACAATATTTCTTAGGAGAAATCTTTTAAGAAAATCATTATTCAGAAAAATTGCTTTTGAAAAGTTACAAGTGTGTGTCAGGAATAAAGAGTGAATAGGAATCAAGCACAAGGGCTGACATCAGAAATTTGGCATCTTTAGTTTGTAAATAAAATTAGAAGAATATATAAGACTTTCAAGCAAACATTAGGTTCCTATGTTATAGAAATACTTGAGTCTAACTATTGTTATTTTAAATTATTGAACAGTGAGTAGGTTTTGTTTTTAGTAACACTTTCAGTTGCCAAGTGACATACTGAAGGAAATGGCAGCATTTATGCTGAAGGCTGCTGTAATGACAGGCTCTCCTGCAGTGCTGTGAGCAGAGAGATAGGGAGCTGAAGCCATTGAGGAAAAGGCAGAGGTGACTTTTTGTTTTGTGAACATCACTAACACGCCATAGGTTGTTGGGATTTTTTTCAACACTGTCAATCTAATCTCTGTAATGATCACGAGATATGGCCAGGATCTCATCCAAAGACTCACAGACTTTTAACGTCCTTCGGGTCTCTTGCAAAGCTGCACTGCTGTGAAGTGTCCCCTGCCCTGCTGCTCCACCTGGCTGAGGCACGGTGACCCCTCTGTGCTGACACCCAGAACCCCAGTGCAACTCACACTGCACGCTGACCCTGCCATTCACACTCCTCCCCTTGTCAGGTCCGTGGAATGAGCCACCAGTAAAGATTTTCATCACTCCTGGATTGCACTGTTGCACCCAAGCAGAGGAGCAGCCTTCTGACCTTGCGGTGCCATAAATGGCCAACTCCATTACGTCCGCTTTGCAGGCTCGGAGACCTGAACAGTTCTGAGCTACAGGGCAGCTCAAACAACGTGGTTTTCCCTGGAGGCTGAACACCACACAGCCCACTTCGGGGTCTCACGGCAAGCAGGGTCTAGATATGCTGTATCTCCTTTCCAGACCACAGTCATCTTTCCTTCTAACAGAGCTGGTGCAGGAGAGGCACAGGTACATGTTTGGGCCGTACCCTGATAAGGGGTTGACCTGCTGCCAGATTCCATGCCTGGACCTAGTCATGGAGCTGTCCCATGGTCTATTGCTCCTCTGACACCCAGACTCTTCACTGCAGGCTGGGATAGGCTGCAGGGCTAATGGCCACTTCAGGAATAGCAGATCCTGCTAAGCGGCTCTGACCAGAGGCTGAGGTCAGCTGGTTGTGGGATGCAGCTAGGGGGGAGCTAGATGCTGTGCTTCTGCCCCACTGCTTTGGCCGTGAGGCCACATCAAGCACTGAGCCTGCTCAATTTCCCAAAATACTGACAAGGTGAGGCTGAGAAACATCTGTGACTCCCTGAATATCTGCAACTTCACTTTTAGAGACAGAAAAAAACAACTGCAACATAACGTTCAGGTGTGCAGATCATGAGATTCTCTTGAACACCAACTTTTTCAAAGCCTTCTTAAGGCCACAGACCCCACAACTCCCATGTGAATCACAAGCAGCAGCTTTCCTAACTAACAGGTCATCTTCAGCCTTCCTCTCCCAAATGCTAGGGAGTACTGCAGATACTCATACCAAATACACACATGGCCTTTATTCTTACCAGTGGGAACGTGGATGGGAAGGTGTTAGTCCCTGTGTCTCCAACAGGAGATCGGAGGCTGAAGTAAGAAACATGGGAAAAGCTGCTGAACAGGAGAGCAGTTAAAAGTATGTCCCACCTTGGTATGTGTACTTTACATCGGTCAAGAAAAACAGGAAGCAGAGGTGGATGCACTTGTCAGTAGGTATGTGTATAGATTTTAAATTAAAATACTGAATATTGAATAAAACAAATTTATCTAAAAGAAATAAAAAATAAAATCTTGTTTCTGCATTTCACAACAACTGATTACTGCTCATCCCTAACAAAGTTTGGAAGGACCTCTGACAGTCACCTTGTCCAAACTTTTGCTCAGAGTGGGGATTATACATTGGGGAACATGAGGTGAGGGTCAGTCTCTTCTCTCAGGTAATAACTGACAGGAAAAGAGGAAATGGCCTTGAGTTGCACCAGAGGAGGGTTACATTGGTTATCAGGAAAAAATTCTTCACTGAAAGAGTGGTCAAGCCCTGGAACAGGCTGCCCAACGAGGTGATGGAATCATAATCCCTGGAAGTGCTCAAAAAACAGGTAGATGTGTTGCTTAGGGATGTGGTTTAGTGGCAGACCTGTCTGTGTTAGGTTAATGGTTGGACTCAAGGATTTTGCAGGATATTTCCAACCTTAATGACTTTATGATTTTGTGTTGATGTATTTTGCATGCCTAATTCTCATTCTCTCACTTGCATGGTCTGTTCTCTCACATGTGACATTATTCGAGTGTTTTTCTTGAATCCCCCAGACCTAGAGGTAATCAATAACAAATTATTTGGCAGTGTGTTAACTTCTGTGATTAAAATTTAAAATATCAGAATAATAAATTATTCTGTATTGAAAAACATGCAGTCAAAACACTTTTGAAGAAAAATATATATCATTCCTACCCAGAGAAATCAAAGGTACTAGTTAGTATCTGGTTGGCCTTGAGGCAAAATTTTTATGGCCAGACTTAACATTTTCTGATTGTGGCCTGCTGGCATATGTTTGATAAACACAGAGGTTGGAAACGTTATGGTTCCAAGGTCAAGTGTAAATGTTCTCTGTAGTGGGCAAACAGGGGTGCAGTGGTTTTCAGGTGCAACACTCCCTCTGGCCACAGATAAGCTGGAAACCCTTTTCCCATATTTTACATAGAGCCTACAAACATATAGTTTTTGTATAAGTCTGTATAAGGAATACATATGTGTATTCCTTATACAGACTTCCCTATTTTATCACTGTTGCATGCATTTAAATGTAAGTCTCCAGCATAACATTTGCACTGCCCTGAATATACGATTTCTTCCCTTTGAAAGTGTCAGATAATTCCTCAGTCTCAGGAGTATGAACATATTACACAGCCCTGGACTTTTCAGCTTGATAAAAGTAATCTCCATGCTTATCCAAATGTTTCAGAGCTCTGTCAGCAAACAAAGAGTAAATCTTCACAGCCCCCATCACCCAGCCCCAAGGCATTAACAAA
Source organism: Dasyornis broadbenti (assembly GCA_013397935.1). Lineage (NCBI taxonomy): Eukaryota > Metazoa > Chordata > Aves > Passeriformes > Dasyornithidae > Dasyornis > Dasyornis broadbenti. The sequence continues at coordinate 959,883 of VZRN01003245.1, read as the reverse complement.
AGCTCCATCTGTACCTAGAATGGCAGAGTATTTACAGAGCTTTCCCTGGATTCTCTCCAGCCATTTGCAAACTTCCGCTAGAAACATTGTCGCTGTGCCTGGGACCAAGGAGCAGGTAACAGCTTGGGGGACACCTGCACCCTACAGTCCCTCGGAGGGGCACATGTTCCATCCTGCCGTGTCTGCCCGCAGACCTGTGACACACCACTCATGCAGGAGGGTTGGGCAGGGCAGCACAAAACCCTAAACTGTCAGGAAGTTGCACCACTGGCTCATCCTGTGGCTCTCAGGTGAGACCAAGCAGTGGCAGGAGGTGCCAGGGCGAGGGTACATGAAGGGTGGTACACAGGGTCTACCTCGTGTTTGTGTATTTGCTGCTCTCCCTGCCTCACCCTCGTTAGCATCTCGTTAGGCATAGTTGGCGGCTGAGCGTCTGTCGGGCAGATTGCACACATGGCACATTCCTGAACGACTTCAAACGCCATTCCCAAGCATCTGCAAGAGCTTCTGCGCCATTCCCAGCTGTTGCTGTATCGCTCTCAGTGGGCTGCTCGGGGTCTTTCTGCAGGTGTTTGGAGACAAAGTATATTCAAAGAAACATCTACATCTCGTTTTTTCTGCTTCTATCCTCTTTTTGTCTGATGTCAAAGAGCAAAGAATGCAAAGATTGAAATACAGAAATTATAATTACAATATCAAGGCATGTTCATGCAGCCATTAGGTCAAGCCTGTGGTCTGTTGCTGGTCAAAATTCAATGATGTGTATGTTTGCAAAGCAGCATTGGACACAGAGAAGACATATGATCAAATGTAGAAGGACACTAAGGGAATTATCAGAGTTAAGCAAATGTGAGGGTTAAAATTACATTCCAGGTTAATGGCTGGAGATGTTATTTACAACTCTGGAATAAAAATTTTTATATTTCATCTCAGACATCTTAAAGTGAACAGTTTATGGTGCAGAACTCCATAATGGTAAGTAATTACATGTAATGTGTTCATCTAGATGAGGAATTTTGCAGTACCCATAATTAAAGAGAGTGATAAGATACTAAATACCAGATAAGTAACCTCTGGCAGGGAAGCTTGTTCCAGGAACCTGAGGAACCCTGTGGTGATCCATCTTCTACATACTTTGAAAACAACAGAAAGGCTTTAACTTTTCCAGATTCTTGTAATGAAATCTTGCACTACAAAAATGCTTCCTGCAGCACCCTGCACTAACAAAAATCATATTTGTCAGTGCTTTGGAATGGGAATTGGCACTATAGTGACCAGAAGGAAAGCATTTGTGTATGCAAAAACACTGAATAAACCACCAAGAAAATAAACAATCTTCAGAAATATCAAAGATTTACCTTAATATTCTCTTTAGAAGCAAAAAGAAGTGCCTTGAAAGGCTTCATAAAAAATGCCTCATGGCAAGTTGGCTTTGACTCTGTGATTCAAATCAATGCAGAAGAAACTAAATTGTTGTCAAGCTAAACTGAGCCGTAGTTTGATTTGACTGGTTTGGGGGTCTGTGTGGACACCCCAACTCCTTCTGCAATTAGAGGGTGGGCTAGAATATACGAGCATGGGTTTTGGTGCTGAAACTGGAAAATGATCCCTAATTCATGCTGTGAACAGTAAATGTGGTCCCTGGGATGAGGTAAGCAGTGGCTAAAACTTAAGGTATAAACATTGAATCTTTCAGATGCTTTTTCTGTCTATGACTATCTGTGAATACTGTATATGATGTGATGGCTGAAGATGCAACTGTGCCTGTGGTGTGCTCTCTGGCACTGAGACAGTTCCACCTGCTCCATCGAATTCTGGGCTGTGAACTAGGGGTGATATCCAGCCTGTGACATCTCCTGCATCAGCCGAATGGGCCCTCCAAAATTTCCAGGGAAAGCCCTGGCTACTGCCTATTCACTTGCATAGAGGTAACCTGTACACACAATATACCACTCCAAAAACAGTGTGGTTCCCCTTTGCAGGTGACGGTTGTGTGCACACAGGCACTCAGTGCTGGGCTGCCAAAACATCCTTGCTCCCCAGTCAGTTCCCACACAGACATACCTGGGATCAGGGCAAACAAAGGCGGGATTTAAAGCAGCATCACATCAGGACTCACATCACAATCTGGGTGCCCTCACACTCCACCTAAGCCAACAACAAGTGTAATATGATTAAGGGATGTAAAGTATAATTTCAAAATGCGAGTGTCAGAAGACATGAGGCCAGCCAAGGAGCAGCAGAGGGGAGGTGCATCACCCCTGCTGCTCCTCCTCCGTTTCTAAGCCCTGTCTCTGGTGGGACCCAAAGCAGCAACCCTCGCTATCTGGGGAACTGAAGCTGGGCCAGGAGCAGGCTCAAGCTCCAGCAGGCAGCTGTCCATGCTGTTTAGCTGCTAGGCTGCTCCCAGCCCAGGTAGCACTCACCCTGGCAACGCTGGTTCACACTGTGGGAGCAACACATGCCAAGGACTTGTCCCAGTAGGCAGGAGTGTGGGGGATGAAGAGAGCCTGCCAGGGCACAGCCTGGGCCTGGTGCCTGCCCTTGGGCTGTTTGGTTTGTGAATGTGTTGTGGCAATGGCAGTGCAAGGCACTGTTACAGCCCTGCCACCCTCCTGCTGCCGGGTCCTGAGCCCAAAGTCCAGCCCAAAGAAGAGAAGATGCTCATCTCAGCATTTATAAGGAAGCAAAACAAATGTCTTCAAATTTTTAAAGCACTTCAGCTTGGCTTTGTCAGTTGTGTAGTGCTGGCACAAGGCATGTTTTTACAAAGAAATGTGATTTTAAAAAATAGCAATAACCCTATCATAATTAGTCTTCTTACAGTTACTAAAGCCATTTTCTGAATAAATTGCATTTTAAGCATGACAGAATGTCAGACTTTGGGTGAAAAACTTTAAATGAACCAAATACCTTGGAAAACTCAGTGACAACTTTTGGGATGTCTTTGGGAGTAAAAACAACTGAAACCTTTTTCTCCCCTGTTATAAGCCAAAGTTCAAATATTGGAGCAAGGTCACTTTTAAACAGATACATTCCACCCAGTCATTGTTTAGGTGAAACAAAATGTGAAAGTCTTTGTAGATTTATGCAGTAGCTACCAATGAAATTCTATTCGATATAAATCAAAGAAATTGGATCTATTCAGATTGATGGGGATAGGGGTCAGGGAAGCATGCCCATTCCTCAGCAGTCAAAGTGACAGATTGTGTAGGTTTTTCACAAAATCTGATGTGGTTTCTTAATTAGAAACATAAAGGAAGCGGATATACAAATCCCACTGGTATCCGGTGGAAATGAGAGGAGAATGCCAAATGATAAACCAATATTTATAGGGGATTGTTTCCAAGAATTTATTACATTGTTTTTCCATTTAATTACCTTGAACTGGTCCTATAGAAACACTATAAAAAATATAAATGTGCTCTTCTTTTAAAAAAAAAACAAAGTCCTGTTTAAAATGAACTAATTAGTCTTACTAAATACACTTGAGATCAGCTGTGAGATCCCAAGGCTTAGTCTGCTCACAGCATAATCACCTTAGCTGACATCTCTCAATGGAAAAGTCTAAGCTTTACGGGGCACAGGGAAAGACGATCTCATATATTATTCCAACATTTACAAATCTCTAAGGCAACTGGTTCCATTTTTAGCAAAAAATCATACATATTGTATGATTTGTGGTTCATTATTTGCATTGAAGAAATTAATTGTATGTTTGCAAAAGAAGGAAGCAAGCAGCAAGAAAACCATTTGCCACAAAAATCACTTTTTTTTAAATTAAGTTTTTCTAAAATAATTTTTTTGGGTAGACTGGCTTTAGATTTTTTTTTTTTTTTTGTATCAGCTTTCAGAATTAAACAAGAGAAAATTAGTACCATTTCCTCTCACTCATATCCTTGAACCAGATTTTAACTTTAAAAAAGACATCTTGGGATATTGCTCGAATCAACATCTACTTTGAAACCAGAAATAGTAGTCAAGTGCTTCTATTCCAGACTGACGAAAGTGTAACAGTACATACACAAACAGACAAACACTGTGAGGCAGCAGAAGATAGGGTATATTTCCTGCAGAATGAAGTAGGGTCAGGTATTCTTCCAAGTACTATTACTTTTTAAAAATATTCTGTGCTACAATAACACCTTAGAGTTTTTTCCTATACCTGTCTGATTTAAATAATATACCAACCCTCCTCTAGAACAATTTAACCCCAAATTCAGAAAAAGCATTGAGCTTCGTATGACCTATTAAAAGTTATAGTTCTGACAAGCTTAAACATATTTTCAAACCTCAGTTTTTCAATCACATTTAAAACAAAAGGCACTGGCTTGATATAGATTGGCAAGACAATACAAATGTGAGGTATGGATAGTCAGTGACACTTCACATTCATCTAGTTTTCCATAGGCAGCAGGTAAAATGAAGATGTGGACATGGCTGTAGCAAATGGGGATGTGGATACAGCCCTGCCCATGCTGCAGGACAGCAAGGGAGAGAGCTTGGCAGTGTCTGTCTGAAAACCTGTCACAGGGGTAATAGAAGGTAGAGTTGATCCTTTTTACTGAACAATTAGCAGGATGAAGATTAAGTTTGGAAAGGTCTTATGGACTAAGAGAAAGGAGCTTATTTTTGCAATGATAAAGAGTGACCAGGGAAGGGTTACAGACAGAAGTGTCATGGTCAAAGCAACAAGGCTGAAGGATGACCCATGCAGCAATATGCTCGATGGAAGTAAAGTGCAAGGCTGCATATATCATATCCCGAAAATGCATGCAGAGATCAAGACACAAGCTGGGGAGAGCTACAGGGTGAGCTTTAGCAGTGCTATTAGATAGGAAGGGCCATGTCTTAGAGAGGCTAGGCTTCTTCAACCCTTCTTTCTCCCTGAAAACCCAGTTCTCTTTCCAGGAGGGAAAATTTTGAAAGATGTGGGGAGGTGATCTGTGAGTTAGATCGGCGACAGCCACGGGGTGCTGCTGTCTGCAGAGCTGATGATGGAGGGGTGTCTCAGAGCCTGGCAGGCTGCTTCATAGTATAAAGGGGACAAGACAGCTATATACAGTCTCAATGAACAGAATCAGGTTACAAAGAGAGGACAATTTTTTGTCCCCAAATGCACACTTATCTATTGCTATTTTATTGCAAACAATGTGCCAGAGTGTTTTCTGACTTGGCACAGCACATCTCATGTCAATGCAGCTGTACCCTGCCCCTCTCTCCTCCAAGAGGGTCCTCTCTTGGGACATTCCTTTTGGAACATTTCCTCAGTTGCCCTGTTCCCCAGACTGTTGGTGATGCCCTTTCTATGGACATTCTTCCCTGGAGAAATGATGGTTGCCACAGCCCAGGTCAGGCTAGAAAATGTGCTACCAGTTACACGGTATGACTGCACAGCAGTGCCGTGTCTTGTTTCGTTTACTAGGAATTGTTCAGACTAATGTAGTTTACCAGGCTAGTGTTACTTTGCTACAGCCAACCTGAAAGCTCCCCTGTTGCTGGGGAGCGTGGAGAGGGTGGAAGGAATGTAGAGGAGGGACTTTGCAAAAGAAACCTCCTGAACAAATCCCAAGCTAACTCACATAATCACAAGAAAAGCCTTCTCCATGGCATATCTACTCCTGGTTGGGAAAATTCTACAAGGGCCAAGTTTCTGCACTGAGCTGTGGGCCTGAATTTCCACCCACTTCAGGCTGTGGGGTTGACCAGATCCTTTTAACCTGTCCTGTAACACTTCATGCATATGAATCAGCCACCTTAGTACTAGGGAGACATGTGCAAGCCCATCACTCATTTTATCGGACAAATTAGGGCCGGCTTGTTCCACAAAGCTGTGTGCTCATTGCACAGGTCCCACCTTAAAGCTCTCCTGACGATCAGCATTTATTATCTGCACCACAGTACAGTCTTTGCACCCCGAGCCTCAGTGAATGAGGTGCTATATACAAAACCAACACTAAAAGATGTTACTGTGCTCCAATGAGCTTATTCCGATCTGGCTGCTTAGCAATATTGAAATGTTTTGTTGAATATTAAGATTGAATAAGCAGACAAGGTATGTGGCATGCACTCAAATATTTTTTAATGAAAATTTCTGACCCAGATGACCTTTGAAAGGTAGATGCTGTCATTCCAAGAAATACATAGGGGCAGGCGTCATCTTTTACAGTGCAGAATCTGACACGCTTTCAAAATGCTGGCACCAAAAGGGAGACTTGGGGACAATTTTTGGCATAAACATTAAGAAGAAGTGCCTAAACACTGGAAGAAACAGAAAAGCTTACACCTTTTTGAGAATTTAAACTAATCTATGATGCTTCAGGGTATTTTCTTTTAGAATAAGTATTTTTTCTTCTATGGTGCTGTAGAGTACATACAGCAGGGAATACCACTTTTGAGAAGCAAAATAAGCCTCATGACACAAATCCTGCTCACTGCACTTAAGCAAACATTCTTCATATCGAATCCAATAGGACAACTTATGAAAAGTAGAGGAGAGAATTTGGTCCATTATGTGGCTATCAGATTTAAATTACACCAATAACGGAGACGCATGAGGTATCAGTGACAGGAATACTGGACCCAGAGTGTATGATTACTCAATTACTTCAATGTCTGTTGGATGCTTAAAGGCTAAAACAATTTTGGGTTCCTTCCAGTCAGTGCATATCACTGTCAGCTCTTCAGACAGTTTACCTTTCCCAAGAAGCTTTTGCTTACCTTATCACCTTCCCAGATCTGCAGCCTGCATTCTCCAATTACTGCACTTAACTGCAAGCCACGTTACATATACTTTACACTTCATCTTTATCTGTTCCATTTCGGTGATGTGATATTAGGCAAACATCTTAAACTTACAGCACTGGGCTTTAAGTCACTGACATCTTAGATTTATTTTTCCCAAAGCTTTCAGTTTTAGCAGGAGCTCAAATGGAGCACTGAGAAAGTGGAGCAGGGAGCTGTAGCCACAAATGTGAAGGCAGTTTGGGAAATAAATGTATTCTTAAAGTGCAAGACAAAAAGAGGCAAAAATCTTCAGTACTCTGTAGTTCTGACTCATGAAGGAGATCACAAAATTTAAAGTTGAAAAAAAAGTTGAAACATAAGATAATCTGAATGAAAAAGGAGAAACGTGAAGCAAGGGGTCAAATTAATGTAGGTTATAAGAAATCTATAAAATAATATATTGGCTGGAAATGTTGCTTAGTACTGTTGTTATTTCTATTCAAAAATCTTAAAGGAAAGCAGCTATTCATAGAGTGAGACAGAAATATCTACTTCCTTCATTAAATATTTTTCTCTGATCTAGCTTTACCCTGCAGTACCGCTACTTGAAATGTAATGCATCATTCAGGGAAGTAACAGCCAAGACATAGATTACATCTAAAAGGAACATGCTTAATATTTAATATCAAAATCAAAAGTGTTTGTTCATTCTAATTTGTCACGTGGGTCTTGCTTATGTGTGCTTATGAAATTAATTCATAGCCAAGTGGCTGCTGTTTCCATCGATCACACATTTTGGGCATCACTCATCACTTTTTACAAATTCTCACTAATATTTTCCTTGGTTTGTTGTATCTCTCAACTCTTTTCTGATCCAAAACTAAAGGAACAGTTGTGTAAGGCAAATTAAAAAACTCATCAAAGACAAATGAGAAAAATTTATCACAGTCAATACATGCAGAAAATTAATAACAATGAAGGGAATACTAAGAAAATCAGCAATGACTACAAAATAAGCAAACTATTAAACTGTTTTTCTTTTTTTTAATATTAAAATATAGTTGTAATACGAGATAATAATTAATACATTGGAAACACTGTCTAAAGAAAGTAGGGGTCTCTGCATAACTTCAGAATATTTCTTATCCTTATGCTTCCAGGGCAAGGGCTGAGGCTTGCAAAGCATGCAAATCCCATGAAGGAGAGCTAGAAACCTAAATATCTCTTCAGAGTCAGACTACAGTCAGAACTCGGACTCTGAAAAAAACTTTATGGGCACTGAAGGCCCTGATTTAGAACCATATTTGGGTTACTGACATCTTCAGGGAAGCACTTCAGCATTCATTTGATTATAAGCAAATGTTTAAACAGGGATAACTCGAAAAACTTGAGAAACTTTCTTTCTTGAGAGGGTATCATCAGCACTGCCAGTTGTTTAGCAGATCTGTAAATCATATTTTTTAAATATCAAGTCTAAGTCATACATACGTACCCCACCCATCTGTACATAAAACAAAATCATATAAATTCATGGACTGCCTTTCTCAACAAGGCCACATAAACACACTGCATTATTCACAATTTAAGAAAAAACCCCCTCTCTAGGTAATTATATTAATCACTGATTTGAACTTTGCATAATTCAGAGCTAGTAACCCTAAACCTGTCTCAAATTTGGGGGAAAAAAAAAAAAAAAAAGGATATGGTAGTAGTTAATGTTAAGGTGGAATTCTCCTGATTGAACTATATATCTGGTAGTGTTTCAGATAATTAAACTGAGCTCTAAGTAATATGAAAGGGTACATTATGGTCAGTTTTTTATCTTCTAGCACTGCAGGGCTGTTGGGACTTGAAAATTATATGCAGGCAGGTTTGGAATAAGTCCAAGGTAGACCACACTGGACTAAGTAACATCTGGTGTATATGGCTTAGGTTTTTCAAAAGTGTGTCTGGACAGCTGTAAAATAGAAAAGACATACGTCTCTGACTAAAGGCTACACATAAAGTTGGCAGAGATAACTCTGTGTTACTTGGAAAGGCACTGTTCTCTTCTGAAAGCTGGGTACAACCATCCTGGAACATGTGCAAAGACATTCCAGTTATGCTGTAAAGAATTTATTTTACACCAAGTGAACGAGAAATACTTGTAAAACCTTCATCTTTGACTAACATCTCTCCTACCTCTCTTTCATGTTTAACAAGTTGGAAATAAAACAAAACCAAGCCACTTCTAAGAGCCTGATCCAGCCTCAGGATGTTACCAACACAGCTAATATAGGGATGATTTCAGAATCTGTTGCTGTGGTATGAAGTGATCCACAAAGTACTTCAGCCAGCCAATGCCTTGGGTGTTACTGCAATGACACTGTGTAAGCAGGAAAGAGCATCTGACCTGGCATAAGCCTGAAAAGGCTTCTCCATTCAAAAAGAGGTGGTGGGAATCAAAAAGATGCTTTTAAGAAATTAAAGAATTAACTCGTTTGAGTACAAGTCAGGACTTTTTTTTTTT
>VZRN01003245.1:899798-950586 GCA_013397935.1 Dasyornis broadbenti | reverse complement strand
TTTTTTTTTTTTTAAGAAACAACTAAATGGCAGTTCATGATCTTAACAAAAACACCAAAAAACATTTTTCTATCATTTGATATGCAAAAATTTTTTTTTCAAAAAAAGGAAGATTTGGGCAGAAAAAAATGTAATTGATCTTTGGTGAAACAAATAAAAGGCAGGAAAGCAATCATATAACGAAAATCATAGGCTTCTTTAAGATAAGTTACATATTTAGGTAATTTTTACCATTCCCCAAGGAGAGCTGGTTGTTTCTGGGAGTGACTACAAGACATATGAGGCTGTAAGGGATAGCCTAAACCTCAGCTTCCCAAGGTAACTTCCACCTCACAGATCAATGTGCTGAAACCTCAGACCTCACCACCACATGCTAGGTTGCGTTTGTTTTTTAATAGAAGCAGCTGAAATGCCTATTGACCAAATTTGCCTTGTCTGTGCCAGGATGGGGATCCTGGCTGCTTTGCAGTGACAGTAAAAGCGATGCTGGTCTTTGATGGAGGAGCTCTTACCCCACCAAATTCATGTTTCAGCCATTTTGCTGCTGTGACTGGAGGTGTGAGCACAGCGTGGGATTGGGCCCTTGGGGAGGGGGAGCTGGGCAGTGTAGCTTACATGGAGGGCTCTGCTTCTTCATTTGTAGGGAAAGAAAAGACAAGAATTTCCTTTTAGGATCAGCATGAAAAATATTCTTTTCATTTATAATTAAGCTCATAGTTAACCCAAATGCATGCCTGAGACAGTAAGAATAATAAATTTTTATATATAAATAAATAAAAAATGTGTGAGATGGTGACACCTATAGGGAACTCCTGCTGACAGCAAACCTCTCTCTTTAGTTTGGGTGTCCAGCTAAGTTCCAGCTGTGGTAACTCAGTCCAATCAATACTTCAGTCAACATTGGGCCGCACATGTGCAACACGCCAAGCCATTATTAGTCCTTGAGACTATAAGATCTGAATTCTTTTTCTTCTTCTTTGTATACAATAAAACACTTTTTTTCCAAAGGGATGTCTGAGTGCTGTCCCCTGCTGCAGCCACTCCCCCAGCATGGTCAAATGCTGGGCTGGGTAGGTTGGTCACACCCCACCAGGGTGGCTGCAACACGAGAAACAGCTGTCACTCCTGGCTGGTTGGAAGCCACTTTATGAAGGTTTGTGACCTGTTGCTTTCACAAAGAGTCATACTGTAAGACTCCAAGAGACACCCCAGGACAAAGCACCTGCAAAATTCACATACTCCAGAAATATTTTTTTCATTTAACAGCATCTCAAACCATTAAGTCAGAAAATAATAGTGTTCCTGAAAGTGAAAAAAAAATTAAGCCAAACCATTTTCCTTCCAAAGTCTGAAATATAATTCCTAGGCTATGAGTATTGCCAATTTTTATCCCTCAATTACATTTTTGCTCATTTTAAATCTAAATATAATGCAAACTGCAACTGAGATTTTACAGCATATCACCTCCATATTTAAAATTCTGTCACTAATTCCAATATGTCAGATTACTTACAACAGGAAAAATGGATCTTTAAAAGCAACGGTTTATATTTAAAAGAGCTTAAAGGGCTAAGGAACTCTTTATAATAGGAATGCTCATTGCAAAGGTAAAGCAGAGAGAAGTGAAAGTGCAAGAGCTAGAAGCAGTATGATTTTGTCTTTGGAGCAGAAGGTTGCCTATGAAAATATGCCACTGGCCAGCAAAACATTTCAAGTGACCAAGGTAAAGGATGAGCAAAATTTTACTATCAGAAATGAGACCTGGTTACAGGTCCTGTGGATGCTGAAATGACAGCTGGGCAGAACCCCCCTTAGAACCACTGTCTGTCTGAGAGATGAAGAAATGTAGAGAGGTGAAGGACTGAAAACATGAAAGACTGGGCACACTAAACTTTTGGTGCAACAGTGTCACTTCATTTTCTTCTCAAACTTCTATCTTAGGCTTGAAGCAACACTTCCACTTCATAAACTGTTTTGCAGCCATTTCAGTGTGGGAGATGTTAACACCACAGCCACAGTGCAGTGTGTACTGACATACTGAGCTGCAGTTATTTGCAGGCATTTTACTTCTGCTTCACCATCTTGCACTGTGTACTTATACTGGATACTCTAAATTCAATCTCAAAGCAAAGTCTTTAAGCAGAGATCGCAACATCCACCGTACCTCAGAGCTGCCCACCTGCCTGTTTCTGCAGTGCCAGTGACATAAAATACTTCCCTCTAAGCTTCCTTGGCAATAGCCACTAACCTGCTGGGGAAGATTAATCCCTCCTTTGTGCGCCCATGTACACCCTCTAAAAGAAGTCATGCTTTAAAATACTAACAGCTTAGTATTTCACTACCTCTTCACTCTTACATGGAAAATACTATTACTTGCAAAGTACTCTCAGCTTTCCTTCTGCATCTGAAAATATTCTTTCTGATTTGAAATACAGAGAGCACAGAAGAGGTCCAGCTGCAAATTGAAATTCAGACAAACTTCTAAGTAACACCATGGCTAGGGGTGGCTTCACACTGACCTGTAATTCAGTAACAGCTTGATCAATTTTCATAAGGCCCAAATACCTAAAATGTCAAGAAAATGGCAAACATACTTTTTATAATAAATTTTGGAAGTTTACATACACCCACATCCCTAGATCACATACAAGTGGATTCACTCAGGAGCTATGAGATACAGCTGTAGACTACTGGAGGGAAAACCAGCAGACCTCTGCAGCACAGGTCCAAGGCTGCCTCAATCCATTCATTCACCTGAACTTGCCTCACATGCATGCTGAGTGGTCACAAGCTATGAGGCAACATATTTTTTTGTGACAGAATGCCAGGAGCAAAACTCTGGATAGTGTGGGTCGAAGTGTACACCAGCATGTACCCACCACACACGGAAATGGCGTCAGACAGGTGCTTGTCTCATGCTTCCAGGATCCCTTCATTTGCTGCCCGGGGTAAGATGTTTTAGATCATATCACTAACCAGCTTGTATGGAGTAAATGGTTCCATGTCTTGGTGTTTTCTTAGGTCCCTCCTTCCAGTGCTTGTCCCAGTGCTGCTGTTGCTCTGCCTGACCAACCTTGGCTCCTCTCCCCATCCCACAAAGGAGAAGACCAAACGTGTCCCTCTTTGCTGGTGACCTGGCCAGAGCAGTACATGCTGCTTCCCAAAAGACAGGAATGGCTTTTGTTACTTCCTACGAGAAGGATTATAACTTTACCTGTAGGAAGTTACACAAGTTGCAGCCGAAGCACAGCTACCGCTCCAGTGCGGACCTCCAGCCACACTCTGCACTGAACCAGAACCCGTTCCACCTCAACATAAACTGAACTGAAATCCTTGCAATAGTTTACTCAACGTAATTAGAGCAGATCAGGTTTAATTTCCCATCTAGCTTACCGTGGCAAGTGCTCAGCACCACCAATACAGCTCCCTCCACTCGTGAACGAAGCACTTTGCTGCTGATTCTTTTCCCAGTGCAGGTCTCTGTGTGTGCAGCTGTGGCTGGTGATTTCCTTGTCTGACCTGCCTGATATATGAACAATCTGACCAGGTTACTAGGGCAATTAATGTCCTTGCTTCATCTCTCTCAACATCTGTAGTGACAGTGGTGAATAACTAAATAGAAGCCTTGCCATGTGAGTTTTCAAAAAGGTTTGGGGAACTGAAAACCTGAATACCTGAATACCTGAATTTTCAAACTAGGCACATGGAAAAAACATGCAACAGGTGACACAATGAGAACCCATCAACATCTCTGACTGACTTTTGCAGAAATATTCTCCTTAGAATTGAAGCTTGCTATTCAATTCCTGCTAAAGCAATATTCCCAATGAAAAAGCGCAGGAAAGGAGGAAGGTAATGCAACACCAGAAATAACGCATTGTAGAAGCTTATGGTTGCAGCAATATCTATACAACATTCACAAAGAGGTGGTGAAACGTAGCCCCATTTCAGCCTAAAAAGCATTAGGCCTGTGCCACACTCCTGTTGAAGCCCTCCAGTTCCCAGGGAAACCTCTGAAATACCACGAGCAGGCACAGAGAAACATCTCCAGCCCAGCGTGCCATGTACAGGACACCACATGTTCCATGTTCTCTGACAGGACGTCTGGGGCTCGTTCCCCACTGGGTTTGAATGTAGCAGAAGGCTGGCAGTCAAAAGTGTCCTGGGTCTCTGCACTTCACGAATGCATGTGAGATTTGCCCCCAGACAAAACTATTCTGTACAGCCTGGCTCTGGGGAGGGCTCTCTCACAGTGAACAAGAACAGCACGTTTGGATATGCTTTACCTCATGAGGTAGATGGTTTATCAGGACTTAAGCTTGACTATACCTCATAAACATGTCCTTTCAAAGAGTCACTCATAAACTGGAAACAACACATCCTGCAAAGGAGAAAGTGTGGCTTACAGTTAACTTATTTATTCCTATCTAACATACTACAGACATCCTGATTTTTACAGCATTACATGTTTTGAACCTTTTCAGTAAAGTGAAGGTTTCTCATTTCAGCCTAACTGCTGTTAATCTGTTCCAAATGTTAACATTGCAAATAAGGTCTGGTTACCATCTCTGCCCCAAGTCGATAATAGGAACAGAGCTGATCAGCATCTGGTTTAGTTCAGAGTACAACTTGCTGCCTAATGCTGCAGAATTTGGGTTGGAAGATTGTTGCATTTCATGAACACCACAAAAAAAAATTAACTAACAACACTCACATACAGTCGTGTCATTATTTATTGCTCTATAGGCTTGCTAAAGATGGAATATCACGTTACCCATTTTGGCAAATTTCAGCACACATAAACAGGCCAAAACCTCTTAACATAAATTATACCAGACTGCCTAATGACAATTAAAGAAAAAATCAGTCGCTTACTTTCCAGACTTGTGATGGAAAAATAGTTTAAAAATAAGAGAAAATTTTTGATCGACTTCTTATTTTATCATGTACTTTAAACACTTGACTTGTCAGGTGTCCCATTCATTGCAAGGTATTTGGCAATGTAGCGTCTTCAATATAAAGAAACCTATGATTATAAATGAAAATGGTCTAAAAATTATTTACAATATATAAACTAGTATTTTAATGGAATATAATATTTGACCTAAAACTCACAACATCAAGTTCACATTCAGATCTAAATAAAAACTCCCGCTGAGTTAAATCAGAGCTGATCAATCTATCAGTATACAGAATACTTAATCTCAGGCTTAGATGTGACCCCACTAACATTCAGAACCTCTTCTTGTCTTTTCTTTCAAGCCCTTTTCATGCATTGTTCCACATCCCTTTACTGTGCGATCTATCATTTTGCAGTTGATCATATAAAAATTCTGCATACAACATATTTCAAATATATTTCTCTTGTTAAACTAAATGGCAGATTATCTTTTATACAGTCAATGAAGACTACAGGATCAAAAGCTCTTGACAACTATAGAAAATAAACCATGAATAAATAATAAAAGTTTTAGGTTAGCAAGACATGCTAATTTATATCCATTGGCTCTTCATATTGAAGTTCAGCTTGAACAGAAAAACTAACAACAACCTCAACTATTAAAAGACCGTTTTTTAAAATGAATGCATAGAATGCTTAAAACATCTGGAGCCGGTATAAAATGTACATGAATTCTGCCAAATTTACCCTACACTTTCCTGTCACTCGAAGCACTGACTGGAATGACCCACATGACATAAATTTCTTGTTACCTGTGAGAACTTACTTCTTTCCCCAGACAGATTAAGCTCGTTGATCAGCCAACTAGTAATCTAATATTTATGAAGTTAAGCAGGATAAAACTGATAAGCACTGTATTAATTTCATAGCAACACCTATGAGCAGTGATTTTTGGGGGGCACAACGGATTTTGTTGTATTTTACATCTGAGAAATCTGAAGGAGAAAAATCCTAAATGACTGAATTGAACCATGTTACAGAGCCAAGTCAGTAACAAAACTCAGGAAGTGGGAGGCTGCTTCATGCTGGTTACAGAACTATACCATTGCCTACAAGATTTTTGTCATTAAAAAAGATTAAGTAACTCCCACTGCACAAGGGAAAAATAATTAATCAAAGATAATTTCCAGTAAAGTTATCTATTTTCTGCATACAGATTTCATCAGAGATATTTTAAACTACTTATGGAGGAGGAAAAGGAATAATCTCATAGACTGACTTGACAATAAGATTACTAATAAAACAAAGAACAGCATTTACAGGTGTCTTTTGTAGAAAGATCAGCATAATAAGGAAATTTATCTACTTAACCCTGCTAAAAACATATAAAAAACAAAAAATCCACCAGCCTTAAGCAGGTAAGAAAAATTAAGTTATGTTTTAAGATCTGTCTTTGCAATGGCACGCACCTTCCTCACCAGCACCACTTACGTCACTTGATGTCTGAGCCAAGCAATGTGCTAAGTTAATCTTAAAGATTTGGAGATGCAACTGTATGTCTGAAAGATATATCTCTTTATTCAAGCTCAGTTATCAATTCAGTAGTTTGCTGATATATGAAGTTCACCATGAAAGAAAGGCAAAGTGTCTAAACAAAGCTTCTTGTCTTTTCAAGCTGCCAAGAGAAGCTCTCTCATAGTGAGTTCTCCCTTTTTTCCAACCAGCTCTGGGCCAGAGACTTGACTCCACAACATGATGGTTAGGTCACTTGCTGGGAATACAAGAAACACAAGTTCAAAGTCTCTTGTAATCAGGTAGACATAAACCCTCACCTCCTACCACACAGGGAAATGACTCAGTCATTAGGTTACGGGTAATCCGGTATGGAGTAAACCTTGTGGGTATGGCTTTTTCAGCAGTGAAAAGCTTTCTGTTGGCTTTTTCTTTTTTTCTGTTATGGAACAAAAACAGCAGTCAAACCTCAATTTTATTGTAAAATGAAATTCTTGCATTCTAGCCAGTCCTCAGTAGTATTAGTTCCCATCTATTTAGTCTTCTTCATTCAGGGTGTTTGTGCTCCCCTCTCTCCTACTCCCATAGTGACACTGAAACACTGGTCCCACAGACTTCTTCTGATCACTGGGGTTGCAATAGCAGACAGACATCCTCATGACACTTTTGATTTCTCTGGCTCATTTACCTGAAGTGACCAGAGGTGAGTGAACACAGCCAGTATATGGCAGTCTTCTGGTATTTCTTGTTCACTGCCAAAGAACACACTCTCAGAGCTCACCCACCACTAAAAAGGAAACAGGACAAAACAACAGAAAAACCACCACCTAAACGTCATCCCTCCACCCTCATCTGTGTCACAGTTGGCCACAGCACATGGACAGGAATGTGCCCCAAAGAACCACCACAAAAGATGTAACTGGTGGGAAGCAGCAGGCGAGAGACTGTGGGAATGGACATGGAGGCATGAAGAAAAAGGACCACAGGATTTCTCCAGAACCCAGCAGTGCGCAGACTCTGTTACACCTTCCATATCTCAAGCAGACGTCTAACCTCACTAACTCATATTATTTCCAGTATCTGTAGCCTTTTTTGCATTAATTTAGTTTTAAATGGTTATCTTACTGCAGTAGTCAGCAAATCACTTTCATTGTTTTCCTTCTCTACTTTAGGTGCAGATGGCCCTCTGAAAGGTGACTCTTCAACTGCTTACAAACACAGAGCCAGGGCAATTCAGACAACTATCTGTTCTGCTTCCACTTAGGAGTCTGGCAAATGAAGGACACAAAACAAAATAAAATTAAAAAAAATTGGTGCCTAAATTTAAGAATAAAATCCATGTCTAAGCACTTAAGCACTTAAATATGTGGTCTGATTTTCAAAAAATTTGGAATCAAAAAAGTGCCAGCAAGGCCAACTGGGAGCTGATGACTTGGAGAATTCCATCCCTAATTTTGTTGTCTAAACAGGAATCCAGGAATAGGGCCCAGAATCTCATTTTGAATAAAATATTTGTGTCTATGCTGCCTAGAGCTGGAAGGAATAAACTGGATCATTGATCTCCTCTGAACTGGGAAATCACTGGAATTTTTTTTTAAAGCACTGATCATGTTATACAGGCATTCAAAAGATTGAATACGACAGCTGGGCATTGAAAAGACATGAGAAAGGCTGTTCTCATCCTAAACACAGATGTTAGAGCAGGGTACCAGGCCCTACTGCCTTGGCATGGAAAGCCCAGGTGTCTTCAACCTGGAACCAGTGTGAGACACTGCTCGTTGCACAGACCCCAGCTACCCACCAGCCTGTCAGGCTCATACCCCCAAAAATTCACTTTCTGTTATGTAGTTAGATTGCTGAAACACCAAACTTCTTTCACAGAAGGCTTTTTTCTTCACCAAACTTCGCATTAAAAAATTGGGTCTAAAGAAAGACAGACATAAGTCTCTTGCTAGGCTCCTCCATCCAATTCCAATGATGGAATCATGTATTGATTTACTCTCCAAGATGCTCCCAGATGACCACATCTACATCTCTGCTTTACTGAGAAGATGGTTTATATGTAGAAAAGCCTTGATGTTCTTTGAAACTACTCTAACAGTTGTAGCTGTTTCTTTCATATGGCTATCAGCCTCAGAACTACCTGAATATGGGAGCTTCCCAAGAGGAACAAATTATCTGTATTAGCAAAGGCTCCTTTTTAAGTCCGGGCAGTGCCTACACTTAACTAAATCAAATTTTACTTAAAAGCTTATTAGAGCTTTTGGCTCCATATAGACATCACATTTCTGGGAAGTTTTGATCAAAAAGCTTGGCATTACTACAATTATAATATTGTTACAAGTCACTAAATGTTATTGAAATGTTTAAAACAGAAATTCTGTGTTCATTTTATATACAATTTATCTCAATTGCATAAATATCAGGGTATTTATAGATTTCTCAGTTTTCATCCTCTTTGAATCTTTCAAACATATTTCCAGCTCACAATAAAGCCTGCTAATAATGGCCAAGCAGCCCATAGAATAATAATTTAATTTTAAAAAGGAATAACAACACTGATTTCAGAATTAAACAGACACAACAGCTATTGACTTTTAATAGATCTATTAATAATTTTTTATGGTTTTCATTCTTGATTCTAACTTAAACAGAATAAACTGCAACAGCTGTCCAGGGAAAGAAATACAGTTCTGCTGAGTAGTTTTCTTACACTGCTGCCCACCTCGTGATCTATCCACATTTACACGGTTTTCAAAGCCTAAACTGAAACAAATACTCTCAGATGGGTAGTGACAGCTTTGAGTGTCATATCAGTATTTAATGGAATAAAAAACACAAACCAACTTGTCAGACACACCACCGTGTCAAGCTCAATCACCTAAGTAAACAGAGGCAATGGTTAATTTTACTTGCTACTCACTTTTTTGAAACTGCTTCAATGTTGATTTTTGCAGTCTCTTCCTGGGAGGATTACATCTGCCTGGTTTAAAGTTTCACTCCCAAACATCATGTCCAAAACCTAAAAGCTTGCTACAGAAAAACTGTATAAATTTGGGAAAAGATCCTTCATTCTCTGGGGAAAATTAGCCTGGATCCTAAGACAAATCTTATTTAAGCAAGCCCCATCTAGGAGACAAGCAGTGCTTCTATTGCCAGTGCAAACAGGTCATGGTATGCCATGATGGAAGCCTACCAGAAACTTCCCGTGTGAGTAGTCACTCTAAATGTGTCTTTCTCCATTGCCTTGAGGTGGATGCCTATGTGCCACCCAAATGCTGCAAGGAACCCTAACATCAACAAGGTCGCATTGAAAGCAGTTAAAGCAGGATGAGGAGACAAACATTTTTGCACAATGATTTCTTTTTTTTTTAAACACAACCTAATATTTATCATTATTTTGACAATGCAAAAGTGCAGCAGATTTTGTCACCTTCTACAGGGCAGAGAGCAACTGGACCTCTGCTGCCTCACTCAAACTGAAAAGGTGGCTCCTGCTCCCTCCAGCCATCGCTTTGACCTTGGATAAAGGGCCTTCCATCTGGAACTGTTTTCCTGAAGCGCTTCACCCCATGCTGTTTCACACGCACACAAAGCCCCAGTGACTGTGAGACCCAAACTGCAGTCACTACAACAGATCTTTCTATACACTTGCAGGTCATTCAGCACAGACCACATCCAGCCTCAGACATTCTTTGCCAAGCACCCACAAAGGATTTGAGCAGACAGTCCAAGGCAAAGCCTTACATGCTGACCTTTAGGTGTGCACTGGTCACTCAGTGCACTGAAGGCAATAATGTGCAAAATCTTCACAGAGCCAGGATCACTCCACCAAACTGATCCATCTGTACCCTCACATCTACACCAGTCCCAAAGCAAAAACAGATCTGCAAGATTCCAGCTGTGGAGACGCCAAGGGGAGAAAAGTAAAGCAGAGGACAGGACAGTCCTTAGTAGGAGCAAGATCCTGTGGGCAGACTCACAGCAAAGTGCAGCCCCAGAGACAGCTGAGTAGAGCTTAGGTGCTGTGCTGGGTCTCTGAGCACATGGACCTGAGCACCAAATCCACAGGCTCTGGGCTGGCCAGGCCAGTCTGATTTAGCACTTTTCACCATGACTGCTCACCTCTGGGATCCTGAGTGCAGATGAACGGCATATTCTTTGCAACTTGCCAGTGGAAACCCTACTATGGCATAAAGTTGAACAGGCTGTGTGCTCCTCTCCAGCCTTTCTTTCCTTCCTGGCAAGCATTGAAAGGACGACACTGCTCTGTACAGGGGACTTCCTCAACACAGGGCAAAATAAATTCACCTGTGAAGTGCACTGATAAAGGTTTTCCATTTCACATCCAGCAGCTGAAAAACCAACTTTACTACGTGACTTTGGTGGGGTTGATTTCCCTTTTTCCTTTTGGTTTTTTGTTTTTGTTTTTTTTGTTGTTGTTGTTTTTGTGGGTTTTTTTGGTTGTTGTTTTGGTTTTTTTGTATTGTTTGAGGTTTGTTTTTGTTTTGGGTTTTTTGGTTGGTTGGTTTTTTGGTTGTTGTTTTGGTAGGTTTGTTTTTGTTTTTTTCTTTTGGGTTTTGTTGTTTGGGTGGCGGTATTCCTGTTTATTTTTAAGAGATGGGTAGATTAATGACCCGTTTATTCCTGATACCTAATCTCTGGGTAGGCTCAAGTAGTTTACTATACTACTGTAGACAGTAGTACAGTAGATTACTTGCTGTAGTTAAGCAATAGTCCTAAAATTCTATTCATACACTGAGCAGTGCAAGTACTAAGCAATATTTTGAGAAATATTAAGCAGTATTAACTTCCTAGACAAAACCAGTCAAAAACTGTATTAATGCTCTTCTACTCTGACACCAACTTGAAGGAGGGTGGGCGTAGTCCTTCGGTGCATATGGGGGTATGTGCACATCATACAGCACTGTTTCACTAGAATCTCTATGGTTTAGATTTTAATGGAGTTTTGAGCTGAACATATAGAAGCTCTTAAATTACAAGAACTATTATTGCAAACCTGACTGCAGCTACAGTTGGTGTTCTTGGAAGATGAGAGTGCAAGTAACAAGAAGCTAACAAATTCATGCCAGTAAGTCAAGTTTAATTTGCTTTCCTTTTCCCCTCCCTTCTCAAGCTGGCTGAAATACAAGTTCCACTGTAAATGCAGTGACTAGCGAACATGGATGCCATTACAAATACAGCATTGCCAAGAGGAAGTCCTCCGTTGACTAATAACAGTTTCCAATAGCAACTGCAAGATATTCTGGGCACTGAACTGAAGAGATTTAAGGATATATTCTAAACAAGATGTGCTTTTTGCAGCTACATAATATGAATTGTATAAAATTTGGACAAAAGGTTTTGAAGAAGTCACCAGTAACTTTTATTACAAAGGCAGAACTGGAGGTTTTGGTGGCTCTTCCATGACCTTTACCTTCTTTGCAAAGGTCCCAAGCTTTTGCTGTCAACTGAAACAATATGAAAACATAGCCTTTTATTTTGGAAAGAGGAGACTGAATGCTTTATAGTATTTTTGTGTAGCATTTGTCACTGTCAGAGCACAATACAGAACATAATGAAGTTCATTTGTTAATTAAGTAACCTATTCTCTGAAAACCTATTGTTTAATGCAAGATTCCAGCTGTGGAGATGCAACACAGCATCCGTAACAATAAAAAATCATTTACTAGAACTGGAAAATTACTTTTACAAAGTCATGTTATATGACAGTTTCTCTTCTCAGCAAGCCCTTTCTTGCTGAGAGTGCAGGGCATTTCATGCAGTTACTTCCCCTGAAGACACAGGATTTTTAAACTTTAAATTTGCATGTGGAAAATACTCTCAATTTTCATTGCTGCAATTCAATAGTTCTGTCGGGAGACTGCCCATGCATTTTCATAGGAGAAATTTATTTAACCTTGAGGTAAACACAAATTTGTCAAAAATATTTGCAAGGTTAACTTGTAAGCTCTACTATGTGGAAATTTTACCAAAAATTGCACAAAACAAGAGTGCTAAATGGTAATTTCAAAGAGATGCTAAGCACTAAAGAAAATAAGAAGGTGCTAAGCAGCCAAATGACATGAGAATTGTCGTCAAATAACTAAAACCAAGAAACAGAACTTCCTTATCAGAGAAACTGATATACTAAATACAAGTCTGACATTTTTATATTAAAAGCTGCCTCTGAACAAAGCTTTATATACAACACATTTCAGCAGCAGATGTCTGCTACACAAAAATACTGAACTGCTGGTTTTTAATACCTTAGAGGTAAAATGTTATGCACTAAGTAATTTTAACCTTCAGTACAACTTCCCACCATTTTTAATTTTAGAATTCAACTAAGTTATATGAGATGTAGGTACAACAGAAAAAAATACTAATGAAGGCTTAAAACTCTAGATGGCACACTCATACAATCAAAGACTACGACAGAAATACACAGGTTCAGCGACGATACTCTTGGTTTTCCACCCAAAGCATATATAATCTAGCCACAAGTACTGTTCTGAGGCCAGTTTGTGAATTATTATTATAAAAGGATCTGCACTATTTCCCCGAGTTAGAATTGGATGATTTAATGTAATACGATGCTGTATTTGCAGTTTTGTATTTCAACAGCAGTGTATTAAGCTATTTTATGATTCCACATAGAATTAATTCTCATGGCATTGCACACATTCTGTCACTATTGAACTCCAACCTACTTCATGGATAACAGGAGTCAGGTCTTATGTGTTTCTTAAAGGCCCAGTCTCATGCAAAAAACAGCTGTTACATGCACTTTCAAGCTTTGAAGGAAGTTTTTGTTGCTGCTTTGTTTTTAAGAAGAAACTCAGCTGTGCTTTATTACATCAAGTCCAGTATCATAATAAGGATATTTTAATACACAGCCTTTCACCTACTCATCTACATAGATTAGGCAGTATAAAATCTGAAAGTCTAATCATCTTGGATGGCGGTAACAGCCATGAAAACATTGCAGTGTTGTTATTAGAATTTGCCAAGGGTATCTTGCTGCTGTTATGCAATCTTACTGAAGCTGTAGTAAATGAAATGATAGCTGTGCAACTGAATTGTCACAGTACACATCAGAACAACATCCAGAATGATCAGAAGTGCAAAATGCTTGAATTGGGGTGTTTGACTAATTATCTGAGTAAATAAACAAGTGCCTAAAGACAAACAGAATACAGTTTTACAGTGTGCTAGATGCTTCATGCTGATGGTGTAAAAAACACTATCCTCCAGGAAGTGCAAGGCAACTGAACAAGGTGTCTCATGTCACCCTTGCAGTGCAGTACCCCTTGCTCGCTGCAGAGAAGCCAAAACACCACAGCAAAGGGGTGCCTCTACCAGGGGCACAGAACAAGGAGACCAGCACAGAGCCCCAGCTGAAACTGATCATATGAAACACATGTACAACAGCGGACACAGAGAAAGAATAAAAGAAAAGGGAATATGCATATACTGACAGAGAATTACATGGACACAGAAGCATTTGCCCACAGAGCCACAGAGAAGAATGTCTTTGGCCTTAAGCCAGTAAAACAGCATCTCTGAAGCAAAGCACAGGAGTAGGTTTTCTCCACTTCTACAGTACTAGCTACCAACTCATTAAGAAAACCCTTGCCAAACTTTCTTCCCTAATAAAGTGTACTCATAATCACTCCTTGATGTATTTTCCAGAAAGTGTACTGCTGTAGCATGCTTTTACTCTTAAATATGCAAATAAGAAAAATGTTTAACATATTTTATTAATCTATATATATAAATTTGTGATATCCATTTGCAAGTTCAATAAGTCACTGTATTTTTTTTAATCATTTAACAAGTTTATTTCTACAAATTATGGCTTAGAAGCAGGTACTGTACATACAAAAATCTGAGAAGACTGATGTGCAGCACGTCATTTGTTTATGTTGTTTATGTGGATAAGTTATTAATTTCAGTGGGTATTCATCACATTTCTTATAGCAGCAATAAATAGGCATTTTACTTTTCATAAAATGTTATTTTATATAGCATGTTAATCAATATAAAATTAACTTTTAACAGCACTAGAGTAACATAACCCACAGGTTGTTACAGGTTGAGTGTGGTATTGGAAAATTTTGTATTAGATCTCTGTGCCAAACTAAGATTGAGTGATTTGCAGGGTCTCCAACATGTCTTCTACTGCCTTCAAAGAGTATTTAGTTTCCTTCTTACTGCGACCTGCAAACTAAACAGGAAAGAAAGAATTGTTATTTGTCATGTACCAGAAATTCTATATCTAAATCCTGTGAAAATAACAGTTCTAAGCACCAATAATTAACTCTATTTACTACAAATTTTAAAGCACAAAACTAAAACCCAGAATTTTTACCAGAATACAAGCTATATCACCCTTCTTCTATGAAACATAGAAAAATTACTTTTTGTTAAAGCAAGACAGAAGTAGTTTTACTTATCAAAATTTACGATAAAATAATCCAGACAACATATAATTGTATTTTATGGTTCAAAGTAACCATAAATGATGACATTGTACTTGATTATACACTACTATTAAAAGAGCAATTTCAGAGAACATTTGAAATAAAGCCTGTCTTGATGAGAAAGAAAGATACAGCTTAATAAATACTACTAATGGCTTTAGAAAGGAAGGGGCAGAAGGATAGGAAATGCTGACCACCCCATGTTGAACTCAAAAGGGTTTTTCTAATGATACTGACAATTCCCATCACTCATCAGCCATATCTAACACAAGGGATTCATTGACCAGGTTGGTCTTTAGTCAAATGAAACCACTAACCATTTTTAATACACCTGCACTAAAAAGTTTTTCATTTCAGTTTGGGAAGGGTGGTAAAGAAATTGCAGAAACAGTAACAAAAACTTGCTTCTAGTAAAACAGCCTATTCCCTACTTAAATGTTAACATCTAAACACTCAATAAATTTTCAATTTGAAGTTTTTTATTTCAAATACCACTTCTGTCTCGCATAGTTAGTCCTTGATTTATAATGTGTCCTTTCTCTCTTGTAATTAAGTTAATTTAGCAAACTCTTCATGACCTGTTAAGAAAGATTAAGTCATCAAACTCAGGTAATATCACACCAGCAACAAGCTGCAGGACCTGTTAACCTGCTTTTGACCCCCAAATTACAATCTAGCATTGCAATTCCCAATCAGCACTGTTTTTTAAAAAATAGTTTTGGCACAGTAAATGATAAGATATTTCAAATTAAATTGTTAGGAGAAATTTTGTTACTGTGACAACACTTTACAGCTTAGAGGTGTACTGAAAACACTGTATTTTCATGTTTTATATTTCCAGGTGATTAACTGATGTGCAATGTTTTGATTCTAGTAGTATATATAAACCCATTCTTTAGGTACTGCAGTTTCCATAGTGACATGGCAATAGTCAACTTCAGAGGAAAATCCAGGATTAATTCTTAATGCACTCCAAGGTGAAAGCAGCAACTTTTGCCTGTATCTGATTGAATAAAAAATCCTCTCTTTGTTCACATTAAACAGATACTTGGGAATTCCAAATCTTTTCACAAAAATAAGCAAGTTAAAAAACAGAAGTCCAAAGTTTCAAGAGAAAAATTCTTTCAAACTCAAAGTATTCAGAAATTTCAATAAAAAGCACAGAAGCCTAAATATACTGTGGTCAAAAAGCACACTTGGCAAGACATACAGAAAGCATGCAGAGAAAAGCCTCAAAATAAGAAAAAATTTACTTATTCTCATCATGGACACTGGAAGCAAAATTGACATATGACATTAGTTTAAAAAAATGCTACTTGCTAATTTCAAGAGCAGTTGCCTTCACGATACTGACATGTAGTTTAAGCTGAACAAATAAAACCAAACTCTGCGTCATAACAACCAGAAGTACACTTGGAAATGTAATCACTTCAAATTTGCCCTGACGAACAATTATTTTGTCTATTCACCCATTACACAGCAATTTGACTGATTGAGCTGGAATCCATTTCTTAAATCATGATTTAATTTTCTGTTTCCCAAATGGTTAGTAACAAAATCACCTCTCTCCAGCCATAAATAACGTAGATTGCTAACACAGAAGAGTTTAGCAATGTACCCAAGAAGCATGTATCTCGAAAATTACTATGAGCAGGATCACATTAAAGATTTTTGTGAGCATTAATCAAACTTGCCTGCCTCTGCTGAAATGCTTCTACCACAGGACATGCTAAACCAATTACCTAATTGAAGAGCACCAGGTAGCCTTATTTTGTTTTGGTGTTAAAGTAACTGTGACTCATATCCTCAGTTAGAACTGACAGAAGTTCTTCTCCGGATCTGCACAGATGGAATGATCCAGTTTCCCAGTCATAAGACAAAACTAAGCTTATAATAATAATAAACATTAAACTAATTCTTTGAATAATGAGTACTTCACTAACTTCTGAAATAAAAGATTAAAATCTAATTTTATTTGGGTTTTTTTCCACCCAGTCAATTAAATTTAAGAAGCCTGGAGAATAATGACCCTTTTTTTTTGTTCAGAGGATGTGTTAGCAGCCAGGAATGCCAGCTCCATACAGCAGCCCTAGCTACAAAACCTTTCTGTCTTCCTGAAGAAGTTTACATTTCTCCTAGATTAGACACAGATGAGAAGCACTAATCAGCATGGATGGTTACATATTTAACATCAAAATAAGTGTATTAACTAGTGGAGTGTCAAATATCTGTGCTTTTCTGAAAATTTTTTAAACTATTCTTTATCACCATGTTCTCCTGTAAAGACAGTGCTGCACAGTCTAACCAACATTGGTGAAATAAGGTTTTCTTTCTAAACTCAAACATTGCTTTCTTTAAATGACAATAAACTAAGAAGTTTCTCTGATTTCACAGAGGAATGCATAGGAAAAGCAAAAGTCAAGTGCCAAAGTACACTGCCTGAATGACAGAATAAACTGAAAGAAGAGGACCAGTAGAAATATTTCAAGTAAATTGCATGTAAAGGAAATAAAAAATAATTAAATAATTTAAAAAGCAACTATTGCCAGTCATTTGAAAAAATAAAGGCAGTTTTCCAAAATTACTGAGCAAACTGCTGGTAATTCAAGTTCAAATCCAAACTGGAAACGGGGAAAGATCTCACTGCAAGACAATTGCTCAAAAGTAACTTTCTGCATTATTAACTTGGAATTTAAAGTCACAAATTCGTCTTATTTGTCTAGACATCCAAATAAGGATTCCAAATGCATCTTGCTCTCTTGAATATGACCACCAGAAAAATTTCCTTTAGCACTATGAGAAGGTCCAACCAATAAAACAAGTCAATGTCAAACCCAACAAACTTTTAAGGCTCTTACTGCACTTTACCTGTGGATAATGCATGGAAGTGCGGAGGATTTATAGAATCATATCAATCAATATCCAGCTTAAAACCGGTCTAGACATACCCTCCACTAAGGCAGGAACACTGTAAGGTTTCATCCTCAGATCCAAATGATGACAATTTCCAACTGCCCACCTCACCAAGGGAGCAACAAATCAACACTGACTCATAGGGGGAACTGCCACCTGCTGCATCCCCCAGCACCACTGGCTGTAGCTGCTGGATGTTCTGCGTCTCTGACAGAGAGCCTGGAGTAGCCAAACACTTCTGCAGCCGTGTAACAAGGTCAGGAGGGCTGGGCTGGGGCCATCCTGCCCAGCTATACTCACTAGAGCTTCTTGTGGTTCTTCTAGGAAGAGAAAGGGGGTGTTCACCCCATTTACTTGCCAGATCCTGGCTTTAGCTTGAGCCCTTTCATTTTTTCAAGAGCTGAATTTCCCCTAAGATTATAACCACACACAATGTTCTTCACTTTATATCCCAAACAGCTAACAAGAGCAGCTAAAGTATGCAATGCGTCACAAAAGTATGAAGTCACAAAGAAGTTATGACGTGTTTTTATATATATATATTTGTATGTTAGTTGTGTTAACATGGCCTGTTCTGATCAACCAAAAATGCATAATGTAGGATCCAAAAGAACTCCACAGAAATAGTAGTAAAATTAAAAAAAAAAAAAAAATCAAACTAAAACAAAAAAAACCCAATAAAACAACCCCCCAAAAACCCCATACACCCAAAAACGCCCCCAGAACCACACCACTCCCAACAAAATTCTTGTTTTATTATAGACATTATGATGTTAACAGAAATCCATGTGTAGAGAAAAAAAAGGAAAAGAAAAAAAAGACAGTATGCGTATCAGGATGTGAATCAACTAACTAGAAACTTTCATAATTAAATATCCATTATATTTAATGGATATGGAGATGACTATTTAATGGATATGGAGATGACTATTTCCAGGTCTTCTAGGCCATTCCACAGCCAACACTGTTTTAAATTTCCACCCTGATGTACCCTGAAATTGGCTGTTTCCCAGAAGTGCTACCAAGCCTCTACCGGTACTTTGAACTGCAGTCACAATATTTACTTAAAACATGTGCAAATCCACTCTAATCTAAGCAGTTCAAAACATGAAATACTGGTTTTCACGAAAAATTTGCACATCTTTTAAAACCTGTTTTGTTCTATCAAAGATAAATCCATAGTGTATTCCATTCTTTGAGGGTATTTTGTGAGTATTTGGTTGTTTTGCTTGGGTTTGTTTGTGTTGCGGGTTTTTTTCTGGCTTTTTTTTTTGGTTTTAATCCTGCAATACTTGAGTTTTCCATTCCTGTGTTTACAGGAATGTCAGGCATACTTCAAGTCAAAAGAAGCCCTGGTTATTTATGAGATATCAGACAAAGTAGTTAATTCATACACACCTTACCATCATGAGCAAGTAAATGGTTTATTAATGAAAAGCAGAGAGATTTGAAGAGCAGAAGAGAAATAAACTTTAGGCACATAAGTATAAAATGTTTCATTATGTCCCAAGGGATACAATACTCTTCACAGTACAGTAAGAAGCTACAGGACCAATTAGGAGAAATGGAAAATACCTCTAAGCTGAAATATATCAAAAACACATCAGCCACAAGAAGCTGCACTCTTGGCAAGGAACTGACATGCAGTATGTATTAAGGAAACTGGATTGGCTGTAAAAGGAAAGCCTCATTTAATTCCATAATAGATGGTGCTTGTAAAAAGGCCATTTGGTAGTATTAACTGTGAAATAGTAGCAACAAGAAAAAATTAAATATTGGGTTCCGATACTGAAATACTGCAGAGAGAAAGAATGCTACGTGTATACAAAGTCTTTGCATTTAATATCAATACTTCTGCTCAAAAAAAAAAGTTGTGGGGAGAACAGGACAGTATGATGTTGCTGTTCAGGATTACTTATATACAAACTTTGATTGGCAGATCATTAAGAATAGCTGTAAAGGAGTCAAATAAACGTAATATTTTTGGGATGCACAGACAGCAAAGCCTATGAGCTAAAACATGTTTTCATTTATAATTATAAAAAGAAATAGAGGCTCATAATACAATGGGAAATATAAAAGTTTACACATAATTTTTTAAAAGGTTGAAAAGACTCCTAATGACTTCATCAAGCTTTGATTGTGGCCTACAAAGTCTATGTTTTCACAACTCAGCAAGCATTTTTCTACAAAACTATGCAAAACCAACTTCAGTCACAGATACTAAGGCAATTAAATATGATTTTGAAAGGTCAGAGTAAACACAAGGAAAATAAAAATTCTAGAATTTTCATTTGTTTTCTAGTAAAATAGAAGTGGATAACAAAGTCACTCTAAAAATTAAGACATGCCAAGTTTTACTGAAATAGCTGTAGAACCAAGTCTTGCAGATCAATATTACACTAATGTAACATAGTTACATACCTTACACATTCAGTCAATGTTAGTAGAAAAAAATATGTTTAAAGCTATTAAATAAATAATATTAATTAATAAATGTAAAATATCAACCTTATATTAATTAAGGCTTCCAGAAAATCAAACAGAAGTAGAATACAAAAAAACCCAAGTAGATTTTGCTGATTTGCATGTCACATTGAACCTCTTGAACAGCAGCTGATAAAGGTGCAGAAAAGAACTATAGAGCATGCTAAGAGTATCATAAAGCAATGAAGTACTAACCTGGTATGCTCTGTTTATTTGGTTTGCTGCCCAGCTAGCATATTTCATATTATCTTTTTTCATTTTTGCACTTGCTTTTGGATTGGAAGCAATATGGCTGGCGGACTAGGAATACAATAAAATAAAAACAAACACCAGTATAACTATAAAATTTATGTACATGAAATAAGCTGAGAATTAAAAGCATCTTTACAGTCCAACAGTCCAAGCCCCATGCACAGTGATAGTGGAAAAAGACCAAAAAAAAATTTTAAAAGTTACTGGCAAACAGCATCCAGATAAGAATTAGCTAGACTTTTTAAACTACTGTTTGTTCTATTTAAAGCTACAGCAGACTTCAGTTCAGCTGTGTATTGAGTTCAGAACCAAACCTGGATATGATCAGCTAATTCAATTTGCTTTTCCTAAAGTGAGAATTATGAATTAGTTTGTCACATTAGATTTGTTACCAGAGACAATATAAAATACATCACTTGTATGTCCAAACTGACATTAAAAACATGACAATTTCCCTGTAGCATCAGAAAATACATTTTAAAAGCAGGTAAGACTCTACATAAACTGTGCCCACCTTCACCTGAAAGAATAAAAAATATTACTTAAGAACCAAAGAGAGTTTTTTACTTATATAAATAAATCCACTAAGCAAGAAATCACTGCTACTGTGCTGATATTCTTTAGCAGTTCATCATTCTCTAGAGAGGTGCATGTCTTTAAATCCTTTTTCAAGAAGTTACCTTCATGTGCAAATAATTATAATTCTTTTGAAAATACATGCAAAACTTAAAGATTAAGAGCACTTCAAGTAAGGAGTACTTACTGGCACAAGATTCTCCATACTCCGAACAGATATAAAACACTCCATATTTTAAAACAGTGTTAATAATTTGAGCTATTAAGTTAAAATAATGGGGGGAAAAAACAAAACAGCAAATGACAATGGATAATATAGCTGCATAAACATATTCAAAATGGTAACATGGAAAATATATAATCATGCTTACCATGTAAAGTCCAAATAGAGCTCTCATATTTCTGTTGTTAAGCTTCAGTGCTTGTGCAAAATACTTTCTTGATAGCTCAAGGTTTTCAAGCCCCCCCTGAGTATATTTAACCTGTAAAAACGATAAGCTCCTGAAACCTGCATGTCATTCATACCTCAGGCATTCACTCTGAAGCAATGATATTACAAAAATTCACTCCAAGTTTTTTTCACATTTCAAATCAGGCAAGTCCAATCAAAGGCAAAAACTGGCCTGTGAGAAATCCAAGTTCTTCGCAATACATAAATTTTAAAATATTTAACTATAGGAGAAAAAACCCCAGCATTATTTTAATTAAAGTATTGTTACAAGATTAAAAAGGGATTATTTTTCACCTATAAATACTTAAAACCTTGGGATAGTCTCTTATGAAAAGTAGCACAAACTTTGAATCTAAATTTTGACTACTAGAAATCCATACTGACATTATGTTCCCTCAGCATGCATGAAACCAGTACACAAAACAATACAATGCCGTTATTTATTTAACTGCAAAATAGAGCACAAAGTTTAGAGGATTACTCCACTGTTTTTCTATTCATTTTTCCAGATATTAGATCAACAAAAGGAAGGATAAATACTAGAAGATATCTTCAAAGTCTTTCTATGAGAAAGCTACTTAGGCTTTCCAGTTTTCATGTCAACCCAATTTTATCTACATTTACTAAACAAATTATATTCATTCTAAGCAGTTAACAATTAGGAAAATTAGCAGTACAATTTAGGAAAAAAAAAAAATCTGTAAAAAGAAAAAAAGAAGAATTCAAATGGCTAAAACCTTGAGCTAAACCTTCTAAGTTTACCTCTAGTTTTTCCTTCTCTTCTGCCAGTGCTCCTTCAGGCAGAATTTGGTGTGTGGATTCCAAGATCTGAGTCCACAGTAAGAGGCAATATACTATAACCTCCTAGGCAGCATTGTTGTAGAAAAGTTTAACTTCTCATCCACTCACTTTGGAAAGTGCACAAAGACTTCAACAAGAAGAGTTCACTTAAAATTAGTTTTTATCTTCAATAATTCCTGCCCTAACTCTTTTATTTAGCTTAGTCACACTGAGTAAGAAAACAGTTTTCAGAACATGTTCAGTTCTATGAGATGCTAACATTCTCTGTGTACTCTTTTAAATCTCCTAGGGAAAAATTAAAGAAACCATTTTCACCACTTCTGTAACATAAAAACAGAAAATGTAATCAAACATAATTGATTTTTCTGAAATACCTACTTCAGCATATTGCTGACAATATAAGTGGTTGTGTGGATTAGTCATCATAAGCTCCTCTAAGCAGAAGGCTGCCTTTGCATAGCTGAGGAATACAAAACACAGTGACAAAATGAAACAAGTATACAGCTCTGTGCTTCAGTTTTTTTACAGGACAATAAAAGTCTTCCTTTTCCCCCCATAAAATCATGATTCACAATTAATAAAAATGTTTCATTTTAAAATGATGTTTACAGCCAAGTTACTATTTTTACATTATAGACAGGGAAAAATACACAAAATCTAACTGTCTAGGTATATATGGAACAGCTCATGAAAAGCATTTAATATACTAATCTCTTATAAATAAGTGCCATTTCTAATCAGCAAGAGTGTAGAAACTGGTGGAATCAGAGTAGAAACTGGTATTGAGTACTGTAAGACACTGAACTGAGACTACAAAATAATTCATTTTTGTTGCTAAGAAAATTCAGCTACCCAAAGATTCATAAATCCAGCTACACATCACAGCATTTACACTGTCAATTAATTTTACCTGCCAACAGTCAACCACAGAACTGAGATCAAAAAAACCATACTAAGAACAGTTCTAAAATTCAATCAGTTCAACTCTATGTATGAAAATAGTATCAGACCTGTCCAAATGGGAAAAACTTTATCATTTGAAAGTAGAGGCTACTCCTTGAGTTTTTTTAGTGAAAGCTTTCAGAAAGAATTAAGAAGTCAAGCTCAAAATGCAGGTTTATTGATACGAATATTAGCTTTGTAATCTTTCAAATTATAGAATTTCCTGCAGAGTTTGCATCATCTAGAGATATGTGATAGTACTATTGCACAGTTTACGTGATAGGACTCCGAAATTCAGAGACACAAGGTTTATACTGTCTCAGTGGGTAGATATTTAGTATCTCAGTAAAAGCAATTTAGCAATTATGAGACCATATTAAACCATATAATCTGTAAAATCTTGTACCCTAAAATAAATATATTGTGGTTTTCTCCACATGCATGTTATGATAGTCGTGTACCTATAACAATTATTAATTTGGAGATAAAAGGGCAGCCACCTCATTCTCCAAAAGCAGAAGCCACAGACATTATTGCAGAACAGGGTAGAACTGAGGACTGTGTAAACCTTGTACATCTATGTGTGTTTATGAACAACAATAAGAGTGTAGTGATTTCATAAGCCCTGTGACTTATAAAAGACAAATAAGCTGATGAATTGTTTTTGTTTTTTTTAACTTAACTTTTAGTTGCTGTTAGCCAAGAGCCCAATTTTTTCCCTATTATCAAAATAATTATAACGATGCTCATAGAAGTAGTAAGCACGTTGAATTTTTTCCATGAACTGAAGTTTTACATATTGCTTTTTATTGGAATTACAGACCAAGACAAATACAAGCGAAAGCAATTTCTTTCTTGGGTTTTATTGCACAATTTCATAATAAAGATTATAGCAAAAAGCCCCCAATCCAATAATGGAACACGTATGTTTGCACTACTCTATCATTCACTTTCGTACTGACAGATTTGACAAGCTTAAATATCTTTCCAGCCAATTTTTTTTTAGTAGCTATTTTCTTGGAAAAGTGGCTGGTAGATTTCCCCAATAATCAAAATTCTAGATTATTCTTGAAGTCATCATTTAAAAGCATTTAATAACTATTTTCTTTGAGAATGGGGTGCAAGGAGAGGTGACTGGGAACAATTTTTTCATCGCAGTGAGAATGGCTATTTCTTGACAACTTGATTCTTTTACTACCCTCTGAAAAGGAAAGAAGGAAACAATGTGATATAATTCAGGCTGGGCTGAAGAACTAGAGAAAGAGGGGGAAAAAAAAGTACGCCTTTGGGTGGAGGTTTGAATTAATGCTGTGATATTAGAAAACTTGCACTAAAGCTTTGAGCTAATCCTCTCACACTGGGATTTCCTCCTGTCACTACAGCAATAAAAAAAGCTAACAAAAACATTAAATATCCAATAAGCAAGTTACTACAACATTCAGCATTCTTGATCACATTGGGTTTTGTACCCAGGCGACCAGATGTCTCCAAATCTGGATCCATGTTTTGCTTTGTGGGGTTTTTTAAAAAGGTTACTACATGTTTTGGGAGAGGTAGGCTAAAAGACAATTGGAGTATCAATTGCTGTGATCAATTGATTTTAGAAATAAAGAATTTAACATCTCTTGATGTTAAAGTAAATACATCACTTGAATGAAAAATGATGGGAAATAAGTGCTGTTCACAGCTGCACTCAAACCACTTCTTTTAAACATCAGATTTAAAAAAAATTACTGAAACATACAGGTAATTAAGTAAACTCTTTCTATTTTAAAATCAAATGCCTTCTTAAAGCATTTTGTAGCCAAATATCCTTGGTAATTATTGCCAGTTGAGACCTGTTATATTGGAAATGAGACAGCATACTTTGTAACACTAGTCCTTAAAAAAAATCACGGAGGTTTTTGATTTACACAGAGTGGGTTTCAAATTAACAGTTTTTATGTGGACTTAGCAAACAACTTACTCATGTTCATTAATGTAAAGTTCTGCAAGTTCATGCCAAGCTTCTTGGTCACCAACAAATCTGTATAGAGAAGACAAGAAAGGAAAAAAGGAAAAAAAGAAAGAATGTGCAAGGGATTCTGTAAATGACTAGCACTGAAGCAAGAGCGTAAATTAAATGCAAATTCCATTTTAATTAAAAAGATTTATCAGAATAGCAAAACACAATCCGTATTCTTGTAAGACACTCACTGTTCCAGATACTCATTCAGCTCTCGGATGGCCTCGAGATTTTTCCCCTGGGCTTTTCGAATGGCAATCTTACGCTTTCTTGCTGCCTATGGGTTGACATTAATAAAGGATTAGGCCTCATAATTCCCTGGGTTTTTGTAAGGAAAGCAATTTGACTGTGCAAATTATTATCTCAATACCAGTGGAATTCCACTGCAGAGACACTGCTAGGTTGAAGTTTATAAACATACCCTATGACATCCCACTGAGAGATTGAAAACCTCTTCTTACAATCACATTATGTATGCTTTTCTTTGGAGGCACAAACTGTATGCATTATTTCATTCAAATAAATGACTGTCCAGATTCTGATAATTACAAAACAGCAGGGGATGCTAATCTTCAGCCATTCCAACGACCCCCACCTTGTCATTCACAAGATCCATGACTACAGAGGAGAAATGGTGACTGCATCCTAGAGAATTCCACAGATGCATCTTGGTTGTCTCTGTGTAAGTATGGCTTTCAGACATCTAAAAATATCCTTGTTGGAGTGCTGAATGCCATCTTTAACTAATGTTAAATACACACCAATTTCCTAAACAAGTTTCTCATCATTCTTGGAGTACAAACTAGGCTCTGCAATGTAAAGGAAATACAAAATAGCCATTTCAATGGCAAAAACTGAGCAGTACTTTGATATGTGGGTAGAAAATGCATTTCAACTTAAACAATATAAAAATGAGTTGTAAGAATTATAGTGTATTTAAATGTTGAAGTCCACAGAAGTCGTGAGAGACCAGAGGGAGAAAAGATACACAGGATTTTAATAGCTGATTATTCTGTACTTCAGTCCCATATTTCACCACCTGAATGATGCTGGTTTTCAGGTTTTCAGTTTTCAGGCCTGTAGGTGTTGTGAATCTTACAGATTATTCTGAGCTGGAAGAGACCCACAAGGATGTCATCAAGTCCAACTCTTACAAGAATGGTCCATACGGAGATCGAACCTGTGACCTTGATGCCATCAGCACCATCTCAAACCAACTGAACATCACCATACACTTGAAGTGCAATTCAAAACAAAGGAATCTTCCCAGCTGGGAGCAAACAGCACACCTCAGCCAGCCTGCAAATTATCAGATCAGAAATCTGACAGAATGAAAGGAAAATACAATTCCAGCATAACACAACTCAAAGAAGGAATGCCATCATCCTCCTTCTTTGCCTCTAATCCCTGTGCTCTAGGGTGATCACAACTACTGTGGTCAGACATGGGACAACAGGCGGTCTGGTGTGCATGGCTTTTACATGTACACACACTCTCTTGTATGCCATTTCTCCATGAGATAATATTAATGACAAAAAATATAAGGCACACTTTGCTGGTAATTAAATCCCACTCCTTATTCCCTGCATAGCTCTCATCCTATTTCATAGCTAAGAAAGAGTTTATACAGTTGGGTATCACCTTTCAGAAGCTTTGACAGCACGGGAACAGACAACTCTTCAACAAAATCTTACACAATTTTACTCTTTGAATTTCAGATAGTTCTGAAATCAATTTCTTCATGATGTACCTTAAAATCACCGTCCCATATACCCTGCAAGAGTTCTTGTATATTTACAGCATTTTAAACATAACTACTCTCCTAAATAATTTTTTATCTTTTAGTTCATCCCCTTTATCTCCCTCACGAACATGTATTCCATGAAAACTCAGTGAAAACAACTGAAGTGAGGAAAAAAATATTTCACTCTTCTGAGACACAGGCAGAGAGAAGACTCATCAGAGGCCAAATGAGAACCCAGGCAGTGTGGTTTCCACTGCTTCTTTGTGAAACTGCAACCTATGAAGTTACATCCATCATTCTACTTTTACTGGGAGACATTTGGCTAAAAGCCATTAACTAGAAATTTTAACTGCTGACACATTTATCACTGTAACAGTAACACACTATTTTATTTTTGCTTTTTTTTAAAATAAGGATTACAGCATAATTATAACTTATTTTCTTTAAATTCAGAAATAATAATTCCACATGCTTATCATGCTGCTATTATAAACAAAACCACAAAATAACAACCAAAAAAACCCCAACCAAAACCATTGTTCTCTGTCACATTTTATGGAGCTCTCAAAGCGTTTGTAAAGCAGGTCACCTCCTTGCTATGGTGGGAACACCAGGGCAATGCTAACCCACTACCCACAGCTGACATTATATACAGCCCAGTGACCTGCCCACTGAGCCTGAAACATGAGAAAAGGGAAAGTGGGGATAACAGCGTGCAGAGCCAAAGGAATGCATCAAGCAATTACAGCCGATGAAGACTGAAGGGTTTTTGCAGGTAACAGACTATCAACGTTATAAATGTAGCTTTTTAAACGTAGCTCTTGGATTAACAACTAAGTTATTTTATTTTCAAAATTTAAAGAAATCAAGAGCCTGATCAAAAGTAAACCCTTGAGAACTGAAATAATCTATTAAATATATAAAATCAATCGATGCATATGACAACTTAATTTGCAATGGAAAACAGGAACAGTCTACATAAGTCACTCTCCTCTTTATTTCTAATGCTACTCGTTCAATTGCATCCAAGTCAGTCCTCCAAAGGAGTCTGGAAACAGATTTTTCTCTGTGGCTGCTTTATTTCTTAACCACAGCACTCCCAAGTAACATAAATCACAGGAGCCTCAAGACATTAATTTATGAAAAGCTACAACTATTTCTAGTCACAAATATAAGCTGATGTTTACCTATAGCAAGCACGTAATCTAATGTAATCAAATAATAAAGGCAAAGGCATGAGACATAATTAACACGTTCTGGTGGTAGCACTTAGGAATGAAATGAATTACATATACGTTTCACAGAATCCCCCTGCTGCAACAATTCCCATGAAATTTCTTCAAAAAACCATTTTTACACAGGAAAAATAGTATTTAAAACTTCCCATTTTTTTATCCACCTTCCTCATCACCAAAAATAAAGAAGCATCTGGGCTTGAAATCTGCACTCTTGTCACCCAAAAATGTTGGGAGATAAATTTATTTACAAAGAACACTGAGTTTACAAAAGAGAGGCTCAGCCACTCAAAACAGTGCTGACATCCTGAGGATGAACAAAACATTGTCTAGCAGCACAGAATTTCTGAAACTCTTTTTAAAACCACTGGAAAGAATTCAGTGAGGATGAAGAGTTTTCTTAAAGCAATTTCTAACATTTTTCCATCACATGAATAAAATCTTAAAGCCAAGAGATATGCATAGAGATGTTCAGTAGATCTGAAGTATTCAGATCTGTGATTCATAGGAGTGATATGACAGGTGAAAAAAATTAAAGACATGAAAACAAACTACTATTGCTTTTATTGGTATTCACAGACTACTCTCTCATCTGACTTCCTAGTTTTTCTTTGAATCCCTAAGCCTATCAGTTTTTGGGGTTTTTAAAATAAAAATAAAATTCAGTAATTCCAGTAGCCAGTACTTTAAGAAAAATATATACAAAAAGGCCTGCTTTACAACCAAAACATGGGCCAGTTTGTGTGCTGTGAACTTCTAATTCTTGTTCTCATTTATATTGCCCCTGAGCTCATTGTGAGTCAGCTTAAGTGCTGCACTGTGAGCTGAGGCTCACACAGCTTCCTGAGCATCCTGAGGACAGCAGCATAACTAACGGCAATTTACACTCATAGCATCAATTCTTCTTTATTTCCATACAAATTAAACAAAATGCCTTACTGCACTGAACCACTGCCAACACTAATAACCACTCTAGCATAGAAATAGCTTTTTGTTAAGTAAAGCCAGACTCACACAAATTCTACAGAAGTTTTACCTAGCATTTATATCATATTTACAATTTATTACTTGCCTTACAACCAGGTGATTAAAGAAAACTAGGCAATTTCATGGTTTATGTTAAAAGCCCTTTTTACCAAAACCTCACATATCAAAACACAAACTCACTTTTAGGGAACCTAATGCAAGATTATCAGAAAAACAGCAAAATGCAGAGTACAATCTGTTCAATTATTAATTTCAAGTCCACCACGAATATTCTTGAGAAATTTATTTTTAACTACAGGGACAAGATTATTTTGAAGTCTAAAAGAGGTTGTCCTGAGAAACCTCTGAGAAGTTTTACCTAAGAAACCTACTAAAATAGTCACAACAATTACACTGATAAAGATTTTAAAAATAGCATTTAAGGGGTACATTTCAATTCTTCACATCATAACAGTAAGACTTTCTAGAACAAGCCTCATACAAAAAAATGAACTCAATCTTCTTTTTCCTTCCACCTTAAGTAAAAATGAAAAGGCAAAACCTTCGGTGCTGTAACAAGATCTGCAGTGTTTGACCATGCAGATACTATGACATGGATTTCCCCCATCCATTTTCCACATCTTAAAGCAAAACACTACAATAATTATTGGCTAATTCTGTAAATCCAGAATTCTTAATTGAAAGATATATGCATCTTAAAAAAACACTGTAATCAGCATCATACGGACTAAGGAATTTCAGTATGTACAAATCATTAAGGAGTGACCTTTTTAAGGTATTTCTTTTAAAGACTAATAATCCCCAATCTGGCATAAGAACTAATCCCCCATTTGTCAGGGTTCTTTTTAATTAGCATTGAGTAGACTCAAAATGAAGTGAGGGCTTGAACATTTATCAACTTCTGCATTTCATTAGTAATACATACCAAGAAAGAGTCTAAGATTGTTCTAAATTTCATGGCTGCAAAGAAAGTATTAGTAGGAGAATTTTCAGGGATTGACACCTCTAGGAAAGGAACAATTTCTTATCTGTATAACTACTATAGCATTAAACAAATTATACTTTTCATCTTAAAAGGAAATGTCTCTTTTTTTTTAACTTTAGAAAACACATTTGCTCTAAGAGTTTGATACATTGAAACATTTTTCTTCAAATTGCAATATGCAAATCAAAACAGAAGTGTAAACATCTACAACAAAGATACAGGGAAAAAATTACTCACATGTCAAAAACAGCACATAATCAAATAAAACCACAATAATGCATGTATTCTTACCAGAATTCAGACTTTTTCAAAAGTTAGTCATGAAAAATAGTAAAATCTTGCAAACCTATGCAGGCACAGAGCTACTGGGTTGAAGCTGCTCCTTTACGGATACATCAAAGCAAAATATAACTTTTTATAAAATTCTGGGGGAATCCAAAAAACAACCTCTAAAGTCTAACACCAGCACAGAGCAACTGGCAGAAACTGTAAAGGCTGAAAAGCTAAAGCCTGGGATTGCCAAACATGAAAAATGTTATATACCAACAAAAAGTAAGAACAGTTTACACAAAGGACAGTTTCCCTTTGGCTTCCCTAATCTACAGGAGTTCTTTAAGGGGTCACTAAGTGTGGATTAATAAAGATCCATGTAAAAGTCATCTTTGACTTAAAAAATAATTTCAACAATCTGTCTCACCCTGAAGCTGAAAGGTCTGAAGGAAACTAAGTTACCATAGTTTAAGAGGCAAAGGTCTTCACATGGATAAATAAGTAAGACAAAAGATATAAAAGAGAAAAGAGTTCTCTGCACTGAGAATCCCAGAATCACTGGGATACCAGTGTACTAAAAACTACTGCTCAGAACTCTGAATAAGTGATCTAATGAGAACAAATAGTGATGTAAAGTTATATGTTGACAAGGAGTCACTTAAGTATAAAGAACAAAAGACAACAACAAAGAATAGCATTCAAAATACTGAATCATAATGAATACTTTTATCAGCACGATAAAACAACCCCTGAAATTTAATCTACATAAATGGTTGCATACAGGTTCAAACAATACTAATTTAATGTACACAAAAAAGCTGTCTGAATTTGTCTAGTTAAGAGGCAGCTCACTGGACTTACAATAAACAGTTCTGTAAAACATCAGTTCAATGTTCAGAAGGCATTTTAAAAAACCCAGAAACCCTGCCCCAAAACCCCAAACTGATAATAGTGTGATACTGGAATGATCAGAAAATAATACAGAAGAGACACATCCGTGGCATCATTTTGTTATCTGTAAGTCCATAATACTCTTGCATTTTTAATACTGACTGCTGTTCTGTCCTCTCATTTCTCACCCAAATATAGGAAGAAACACAGAAATGACACTCAGAACAGCAGCAGAGTTTTAAGGCACAGAATGATAACAAGAACTGCTGCACATTAGGACTTCTTAGCTTAGAGGGAAGAAAAGTGCAAAAGATCCCTAAAGTAATGAGTATTAATAAAGTGAAAACAATTGCTGACTGCAACATACAAATTGAGAGGCCTTAAATAAAATTGTTAGATTGAAGCTGTGGGAAGGAAAAAAAAACCAAAAAACAAGTGGGAGATTTGCCCAACCATTAATAAATTACAAAATTTAATTTCTCAATTATGTTGTAGATGTAGGCACGGCAACCTTAAACAAGTTTTAAAAATAAATCTATGCAGAAATTTCATGAAGAGCCATTAAAAACAGAGTTATCACTTCTGGCACAGGAAACTGCAACATTAAGATGAATAGAAAATGGCAGAACAGACCAGAGCATACTGTCACTGCCCTGCTCTTATACATTTCTGTATCTGCAATAAGTCAAAGTCAGACACTGGACAAGGAAAATGGAGTTTTGCCACGACTGCAGTACTACTGTTCTTATGTTCTCAAACACTTAATTTCAAGAGACAAAATCTCCATCAACATTTAAAAGTGCTACACTCACAAAACATGGGAAAAATGGTGGAATGCACTCTGCTCTCTCACTTCACTGAAAATGACTGAACAAGAAGAAAAAATACCCTGCAACGGTAAATGAAGCTCTGTCAAAAGCAAAAAAACCTCATTTTTTTAGGGACCACAAAATGCATTCCCAGCTTACCCATCAGTTCTCACTGGGAACTAACTGAAGCATCAGCTGCAGTTTTTCACACCTCTCACCAACTTCATCCTGTGTCAGACAGTGCCAAGCTATCTTTTTCGACTCCCTTTAAAACTACCACCATACACACTTACGTATAGATCTAGTTCTGCCTTTCCTGGCAGCGCTGCCAACATATTTAACGAAACATACATGTCACCTCAGAAAATTCTCCCTATTAGTAGATGCTTCATTTGGTGGGCAGTTTTCCCTTTTGCAATTCAAAACATCCTGTAGATCAATGTGCACAAAGCTGCAAGATCTTCACAGGAGGTCTCTGTTAAAAATGAATTCACAGCTACTGCAGCAGTTTTAAGAAATTATCATAGTTCACATGATAAACAGATATCCAATGCTCAAATTCAGTGCTCATTATTCTCATCTTATTTAGCAGAGATCAGGAGGTGGGGAAAAAAAAACAGTCAAGATGGTAGTAATGAACAATCACAGAAAGTGATGAACTCAGATATTCATGATATATAATTGCTGCCTATTTACATGATACTATGTATTAAGATTTTGCTCTGAATCTTTCTAGTATTCTGGGTTCCCAGAGGTCTTCAACTACCTTGTGTGCCTCTTCTGAAACATGTCCAGCTCATCTACAAAAAGAATCTCAAACAGTATGAGAAAGGGTAACTTCATGTGACCATAAGCTAAGCTCTTGTGACCACATGCATAACCCTGTTCCTGCCCACTCCCATAAATAGAGTTGATCAAAACACTGCCTTACTACAAAAATTTTAATTCTTCATTCACACAATTATATTACTAAACCCCTAAAGTCAATGAGACTATCCACATGCTCTAAGCTAAGCAAGCATACAGAGTATCTTGCATGAAAAGCTCGGTTGAAAAAGTGGCAAAAAAGCCAGCTGAAGACTTATCCTAATAAAGACACCAGATTTTCTGTGGATTAGAATCAAGACAGAACTTTGTGCCTTATCTCACTTTCCCCTGGTGTAGACCAAGTGCTCTGCAATCTTCTTGATGGCTAAGCTGAATAACCAGGAGAAACTGCCGGTGCACTAGGATGACAGTGGAGTGGGTTAGACACCAACCTAAGTCTTGAACACATGAATTCAATTTCTTTTCTCATCAACAGTCTTCTCTGCACTGCTGGACAGACCACCTCAAGAAGACCCCGACTGGCAAAAAAATATCAAGCTGTCTAACTAAAAGAATTTCCTCCAAAGTGGAGCAGGATAAGGATTTATCAATTAAATATATAAAAAGCAAAAACAAATAAAAGTCCTTTCTACCAGCACTACTAAAAATCCAATGACTCTCTTTTATTTTGTTCTGAGAAACAGAATAAGCATTTTTATCCGAAGATCTACAAACAAATCAGTCACTGTTCAGCATCACTATAAACATTTTCAATTGGACACTACATGAAATTTTAATAAAAAAGCCCTGCAATAGAAAATACTATGCAGCCTTAATAAGAGATCTGTCAGCTTGACACCTCATTTCAACCAAAATGGACAAGAATGGAAAAGGTTCCAATTCTCACCCTATAGAAATGTACACAAGTTATGCATTTCACAGAGACACATTTCATTCATTAATGTCTCTTTAGAAATATTACTCAACATCTAGATGCTTTGAAAATGAAACAAAATCTTTGAAGTGACATTAATGTTATTCCATTGTCAAATGAGTCATCTTTTACAGCAAGTGCAGAGTGAGATAAAACCTAGAGATGATCATATTCTAAAAATAAAAACTACTTTGAATTCTATCTTAAGAAATTAAATAAAATAATTACTGCTATCTTAATTTCAGTGTTTTGCATGCAACAAAACCTCATACGAAAGTGTAAATGTCCATTACCTAATTTGAGTTCAAACTTCACTTTTCATAATGGAAAATTCCGCTACAAAGAAGCAATTTTTTGGAAAAATCTTTTTCCATGTTGCTTTTAGATCAGTCAATGCAAGGTATGATTTCTATATGATTCGTGTGAACAAATGTCTATGTTTCACTTAAAGCGCTTGCCAAAACATTTAACGTATATAAGCCACTCCATGTGTCAGCAGACCAGAAGAAATTTCTATAAAGTAAGGTGACTGCCAAGACAAACTCAGCATGAGTTGCTTTTCTAAAATATTGAAATATTTATTTTCCTACAGAAGTGTCGTGTGCATGGAAATAATTAACAGGTAAATGACACAAAGAAATCTGCATATGCCAATTTATCAAAACCTTTTACTTTTACTCTTCAA
Source organism: Dasyornis broadbenti (assembly GCA_013397935.1). NCBI lineage: Eukaryota > Metazoa > Chordata > Aves > Passeriformes > Dasyornithidae > Dasyornis > Dasyornis broadbenti. The sequence goes on along the minus strand of VZRN01003245.1, from coordinate 915,914 downwards.
GCCTTACCCAACCTATTCTACAGCTATACAGCATGGAACCTTTCCTTTGCTTTTAACATTCTCCAATTGCATTATCAGATGTTCTGAAAGTCAGCCACACAACTGTTCTAATATTTACAACGTATGTTTCTAAATATTTTAACTTTATGGATCTGTATGACTTGGTTATGGAGGAAATCCAAATAAAGAAATAATCATCCATTTCACTTATTAAATATATCATTTTGTTTTATAAAGCCATCCAACAAACCACTCAGTTGATGCTAGCTACGTTAAGATAGCTGAAATGTGAAACTGCCAAAAAAGCACACTTCAAGAACTGTGGTCCCTAAAAGTCACAGTAATATGGTGTTCCATTTTCCACCCATATCAGCAAAGGTCATAAAACATCACCAAGGTGACCCATTCTGTGACTTCACTGCAAATGGCTTCCATACTGGTTCAACATGACTCTGAAGACAGTGTCATTGAAACTCTTTGGGCAACACACTGATAAAATCCACCATTTACTGTGGACACCTATGCATCTTCTGCTCAAAACTGCTTAAGCTCAAGCTTCTACTACATCAGTAGGAGAATGAAGAGTGAAGAACTGAAATAGTTCTTCTTTTACCCTTGCACAAAATCTGTGAGCTCTATCATGCTAGTAGACAGACTTTAACCTACTACTGTTGTCCGAGTGCTTAACTTGGTATTGTTTCCAGATGTGTTGTCTTGAAAATAACTTTCTGGTGGTTTGGGGTGTTTTTTATTGTTGCTGATTGCTTTTTAATTTATTTTGCCCATTTTTAAAATGGTTTACTTAGTTTAAGTGATGGCACTTGATCTATATCCAGCTCTGATATACCCTAAATAATCCCACTTATCTGTGTTTGTGTGGGTTTTCCCCTCCTGAATAGCAGACTGTATCAAATACCGAAGAAAAGTAGAGGTTCAACACACACCCAGGAAGATTTACCTGAGATTGCCAAAACATCTGCAATAGCCCAGGTACTACATTTACACAGAAGTTTAATCAATAGACAGTTCCTCAAAGCCAAGTAACACTTATACCCTCAATGATTAATAATAATTTGTTGACTTTCCAACATGTCATATACAAATCTGAAATTCCACAGTTTCCTCATATTTCTACTTTTATCCTTGTGGGAAGAAAAATCCATGAAAACGTATTGCTACAAGTTTCTCTAGACTTTTATTTTGGCATCTAATAGCTCACAGTGGCTTTCACAAACAGTATTCAAAAAATGCTTAGAAGAACAGTACAGTCTGTCTCAGATTTTGTTTTATACAATTGGCATGCTTTATGCATTCTGATTCAAGAGCTAGTAAAGTGCCCCAGACATAAATCAAAATAACTGCTATTCAAGCACTACCTGAGTGTATTAATAGTTAATTCTTAAATAAGATTAAGTATTAGGAATACAGAAGACACATGGCAGACTATATTAGTCTTTTAAATACTGAATATTCTGGGAAATGAAAGAGTTGAACAGCCCAACTCTAAACACTACTAAGAGTTCTGGAAAGATCGCTAGTTATAATCTGTCTCCTAAAATCAGTGTTTAAGCATGTATTACATCACAGCTTCCTATCATGAAATGATGGAAACATAGGTTATTATAACAGAAAACTAACGGAAACAAATACAGTAATACAAACACATTTTTCCACACTGAAACAGAAAATCTAGTCAAAATTTCAAACAACACATCATTAGAGTTTAGAATTATCTTTTAAACTTACTGTATTAGTTGAATCTTCTTGTAAAATTCTATCATACAACTGGATAGCATCATCATACCTGTTCAAAGAAATCATTCACACATTTTTCACAGAACTTCTGACTTTTTGACTCTCCGTGCAATAGTTAATAACCCTCCTGCATTTTTTATACTGAAACATAATATACATATATTAAGCAAACTATATTTATGCAAAATTCTTCTGAGTGAGTGCTAAGTATCAACAGCAGTATTTCATGCTACCACTTAAAAAAAAAACCATACGAATTGCTTCATGGAAACTATTTCAGCAGTAACTTAGATATTTTACACCCAGTATCTTATTCTCCTATCTGTTCTCTCTTTATCTATACCCAATAGGTCCAATCATCACATCCCTACTCCCCCTCTTTCACATCTCCCAAGAAGCAGAAACTCCAAAATCTGAAAGGCCATCCAAAATAACGGTATTTCACTTCATTGTTGTAACTTAAAAGTTCATGCAAAGTTTCTTCTGTTGTAACTTTAAAAAGTATAAGCAGCTGTATACAGCAAACTGTAAAGATTCATACAGGAACCTACCCCAGATTATAATCTTGAAAATCTTGTAAGAAAATGTTTTCTACCATTTCCCACTTTTTATTATTTGTTTATCAATTAATTCTGCTATCTGAAGTATGCTCAAAACAGGTTACTTCAGGTGCTATGAGCACTTCAAAACTTCTGGGAAACAGATCTCTGTGTTCAGCCAGCTGTGTACACAACCCAAACAAATGAAGTAATTCAATTCAAGCCCTATTTTACACAGCTGTTGTGCTACTGCCACAGAAGTAGGGCATACATTGTGTCTTCGTGTGTAGTTTGACAAGTAGGTTTTCAGAGCTGATTGATTTTTGATGCTACACATTCCTTAGATATCACCTTAGACACTCATTTACATACTCTCACTGTTCCCTAAGCACTGCTGACATCAGCATAGCTCAGCTGTCCACAAGGTATAGGAACTAATGCGAAAGGAAGCACAAAACAAAAACAAGTAGAAGGTGACTGCTACAGACTTGAGCAGATGTGCTGTAAAATGCTGTATTTGTGTTCTCTGTTAGTCGCTGCTTTATCAAATGCATTTTAGAAGACTGATTATGGTTGCCATAATCCCAGCTTTATATGTGAAATTCCAGAACATTATTCTTTTTATTAGCAAATGTCTACAGGGGTGTCTCAGCCTATGGGGATGTTCTTCACTGTTTCCCCTTCATGCTGGTGAAAGCAGGATCCTCCCTAGATCCTACAAGTCACTTAGAACTTAAGAAGTTCACTTCCTCAATTGAAAACATGATGCGTCCAGCCTTAATCTTTCTAGACTTCTTTTATAGTCAGTAAAGACGGACAGGCTCCTCCGGGGCATGGCTTAGAGCACCTGCAGATGGGTTCCTGTTCAAAACCACCCCAAGATGAACAGCCTCTTTCTTCTCTGACTTCTAGAAAAAAATCTATGGACATGAAACCTAAGCTTTTGTTAATTTCTCAGCTCCTGATACTCTAATCTCAAGGATCTGACCTGACAGAGACATTTTGTCAAGAATTTTGATGAGCACTTTTAGAAAAAGTGCTCTACGGCTCAATAGTGCTTCATTGCTGAAACCACACGTAATGTTTGTGCAGCAGTCATCTCCTACAAAGATCAGTTCCCATGCAATAACATCTTCAGTGTGGTCACAAAAGCCTGAACTGAATTACGATCTATTGTACTTCTGAATAGGTTTCAGGAAGGGGGAAAAACTGTTGCCATTCTCTCACTGTCTTCCTACCCCATATAAAAAGAAGACAAGAAAGATAAGTTTAATGGAAATTCTTCAAGAATGTGTATTGTGTATGAAGTGAATGTGAAACATAGAGCATCTGGTTGCCCTGAGACAACTTCTGTGAAGAGTCCATTTATTCCTTCTTGTTGATCCAAGCAATGGACATTTATCAGTGTTTCATATCAAATATTTTCAAAGTTAATTTTGTAAGAATGGAATAGATGAAGAGCATATGCTAAGGAAGTATCTTTTTAAAAAGCTCTTAGGGTGTACTTCCAATTCCTTTTTATCAAGATGGCCTAAAGGCTCCAAACTCACCAATTCTGCAAGCAAAATGTGGCATGGAACAGACTTGTTATCATTCAAAGGCACTAGAAGTCCTGCTCAATACCCAAGGCAAGTGCTATAGAACAGAATGTTGACAACAAAGATGTATCCAAGGAGAAATGTGTACAATAAAATTCATCCTCAAGCCCTGAGGTCATTCACTTGGAAAGTTGCAAATATTTAATCTGTTCCTTATTTTAGTAATTTCTGTTAAACTCAGTATGTCATAACCCTTCTATAGGCTATTTCAAAAGGATGAGTCTGATTTTTATGTTCTGCCATTCTATTCCACATGTTCTTTTATTTGATTCTACAACAAACTCTATAGATTTAATGCTTTTTAAGTTAATTTACCCACAATCAGAAAACATGGGTAAAGAGCTGCACCCTGCAGTAATTAGAAGTACAGGAGAACAATTAAGGCAAAGAAAATGCTGGCACTGATTTTTGTATGCTATCCTAGATCTGTGAGATGAAACTTACGCCTCATAGAATCTGCCAAAAAAACTATGCAGTGTTCTACTGTATAATGACTTATGCCATTGAGTAAGAGATACTTCTGATCTATGATGCCTGACAGGAAGACTGCAAAAATGAAACACTGCATAGTACCTGCAACAACGCAATACAGATGTCCAAAAATCATAATATGATCATGCACACTGTTATTTCCTACAAAGAAACTGCTCAGCATTATTTTGCCTTTTTTTAAGAAAGAGCAAACATTTTTTCAGACAGAAAGTATGTTTTTTAAAGTTCAGGTTTTACCTTTCCATAGCTTCAAATCGCATTCCAGTTAATCGTTTAACTCTGTGGCTCCCAGGAAACTGCCGCCTTAGTTCCTGAAGACAAAACTATACAAAGAACCAAAAGTACTATTGTGAATATAATTAAAGGACTATTGTGAATATAATTATCTACACAGAAGCTAGAAGACGAAAAAGATAGAAAAAGGCCTTGGCTCATAATTCAACAACCTGGCATGCCAGTTCTGAGTAAAAGTAAATACCAATTTTTGAAACCAGCAATAAAATGCATTGATAAAGAGAAGGTCACAGACTGAAATACTGTCTTTTAGAAGACTAATTTTAAGAAGTATCTTCCATACAGGGAATTAGATTGTTAGCTCCCCTTGGAAATAGTATCAGAGCTGTTCTAGTAGGTGAGTGTTAATTTTCTGGGCAGATAACTATTTAAACTTGAATTTTATTAGTTGCCACATAGTAACACAAGACAGTAAAAAAATAAAATAAAGACAATAAGAGCTTGAGTGATACTTGTTTAATAAATGGATATTTCACAATGGAACAAACTATGCTAATACAATGTTCTGTGTTTATTTTTAAAACAAAACTTTGAAATCCAAAGAAAACGTTTGCCACTGGCTGGGGTACAGCCTGCTGGCAGAAGAGGCATAGCTTTTAACTCCTGAAATCAATGAGAAACCTGGGCTGGATAAAAAGAATTCATCACAGGCAGATTTCTCTGGATTAGCAGAGGATGTTTGGTAGAGGGACTGAGTCACAACTTCCCCAGAGCAAACTAACTCATAACCGTATCATGAACGTGGCTAAATAGCATTGCAAAATTTGTAGCTCACTCATGACAGTGGGAGGTAGGACAGACCACAGGCTCTCAAACAGACCAGTCCATCACGTTAAAAGCTTCACACTGAATCCTCCTCTTCTAGGCACTTATTCATACAACTCAACTTAGAAATTTGTTCTTCAGACCTAAGGTTCTAGCAGTGGCTTATCTACGTAATGTATTCCATCTCATCATATCTAATAGTCCAAGAAAAAAGCAGAAATTGGCAACAATTCGGAGGGTCCTTCTTTGTTTCTGTAGATAAAGAGTTTGCTAAAGCACATCCAAGAGGAATATTCGCATCTATCCCAGATGCTAAAAAACAGGAAAGGAAATGAGAAACGCAACAGTAACCAAAGTTGTAATGCTTAGCCTCAAGCAAGAACAGACTATTTTCATCACAATCATCTTAATTTGCAATGAACCAAGATCTTTACATTGCAATTTCACACAGAAAAGCTCAAGTTTAGAACAGAAATAGTTTACTGGCACTTTGAATCATGTCTAGGTGAACTGCTGTTGCTCTAGTCATAAAAAACTACATGTACTTATGTCTTGGGGCGACGTTCAAACCTGAGACAGGTTTGAGCAGCTTGTTACGTGATGTCTGAACACTGACCATTCTTAAGAGACAGGAAAATTTACATAAAACTCCAGAGAAGTAGATTCACTCCAGCTTTTAAAAGCCAAACAACCTTGTAGACTTTAAAAGGAATTTTTGCATACAATAAATCCACCCTGTGGTCCAGTGATCTGTGAATCCTAAAGGACAGTGATTTTTATAAATACATGTACTAATTTTCTCCAATAAAATGTACAAATAACAAAAATTGTAATGTTTACAATACTGAATTCCACAATCTGCAGATGGACTTTTACATCTAAAAAAATCTCATTGACAACATGAAAGTAGTGCTCAAGTGCAAGAGTAATACAAGACCAGAATTGTTCACATTAGATCTCACTACACAATTATTACTCAAGTGAACACAGCAGTCCAAGGGTCAAAATAAACTCCTGTGGATTACGCTATCAGACGCAATAAAGTGACAGGAAAAGTTGTAAGAAAGTCATGAACAACTCACTGCAACACTAATAAAACCAAAAGTGCATGAATAAACTACATCAGCTACAACTTCAAAATATTCTGGACTCAGCAGCACTGAATGTCCTCTTTTTAAATGGAACTTGTAATCCCCATAATCATTTATTTTATTGAGGACTGGTTTTGCACCACGTCAATAATCTACTTGCAAGATTCTCTCAGTTACAATGGCAAATGTAACTTGCATGTGACACTTCAACTTGCACTTAATTTGCTTTCTGACTTTTTAAATTTTAAATATCAGACAAAGTCCGAAAAATATAAACCTGGACTTCCGCAGGTAAAACACTGGTAATGCAAGTGCTGCCAGCAATAGGTGATTGCACTAATCACCTAAATAGGTGATTCACCTGCATGAACCAACTGGCTGCTTGCAGCAGTGGCATGCATTACACATGGGCTTTTTGTGTAGGACAGAAAGGACAGAGGAAAGGAAAAAACAAAAGTCAGAAAAATTACTCTGAAAACTACCTCAGCTTCTCATTTGGTATAGATGAGACCTATCCCCCTAAGCAAAATGCATCACAGCTGTCAAAAACTCACTGCTAAAAAACCAGAAGTTCCAAAGCTGTTTGTCTACTTTGGAGCTACAGATGTAGTAAATGCCACAAATGATGTTGACTTGTTTGAATTGACTACTTCTTTATTATAAATCAATCAAATTAAAAAATAAAAAATAACCCTAAGATTCCTCCTATGCTTTCAATCTCGTTTCTGAGCTGCATATAAAATGTTGCATTCCCTCATCTCAAGCAATATTCCTTAAAGGGCACAGAAACTGAAATTCAAACTCCCTGCCAGGGTTAGTAAAAACAAAGAGTGTTTCACAACTAATCTTTCAACACTGACTCCATCAACAATTTTGTGAAAGTCTTATTTAAAAGACCCTGAAAATAAAGACTAAATCTGTTTTACATACAAGTCAGGATGCAGATATGTATTTATTTAAACAGTAAGTCTATTTGGTTTTGTTTAAATAAACAGCTGTACAACAACAGTATTTTCTTCTGAGGGATAAAAGAGAGGGAAGTTCAGTAGGTTCAGAAGTTCAGAGTCTTGTACTATATTTTCCAGCATATTCCATTTTACCATATATCTATATATATGGGATGCCAGATAAACCTGTCTAGTTCTGCCTACTTTCAAACCACCCTTCTCTCAACTACATCCTCTAGCCTGACCTCTCGCATTAAGTTTTACCAAACAACATCACATGAGGCTCAAATCTTTATGAGGCATTTTGTCATCTGACAGAGAACAAGGCACTGGAGGAGTAATCGCCATGAAAGACCTGGAGCCCTGAAAATTGCTTTTTACTTAGAAAAAGCTCAAGCTTGATGGCTTTCAGGGCACAAGACAAGCCTCTGTTTTCTTCTGTTTTGTAAAGGAGGGGTGAAAAGATTATTAAAATTTTCCTGTTACATATACTTTTGCCTTTAAAGGATTAGCTAAATTGATTGGGTTGTTTTGTTTGTTTCAGTGGCATTTTTTGTTTTTAATCTAACAAACAGGTGCTACAGTTCAAAATAAGCTATTTCTATCTAAATTGTTATTTTATTCAGATAAATTTGCATCCAAATTGACAAAACTCAACTATCCATTAACACTAATATTTTTATCACCAATCACCAAATAATTTGGATTGCAAGGGACCTTTGGAGTTCAGCTGCTCCAAATCCCCATTCAAAACAGAGCCAGTTTCCAAGGGAGTGCAGGGCCATATCCCAATCTATTTTTAAGCATTTCCAAAAGAGATTCCACAGCTTCAACGTGCCATTTGTCATAAAGTGTTCACTAAGTTTTTCCTAGTATCTGACTGGAATTTCCTTTGTTGTAGCCTATGTACCACACTTGTCTTTTGTTGCTCATCTATGAAAATACGTGCCCACCTTCCTTATACCTTTCTTCCCATCAGTACATATTCAAAAATCCCTTCTTGGCTTTCCCAAGACTTAACACAGATCTCTCAGCCTTTCCTTATACATTATGCAGTCCAGCTCCTTATTCATCCTGAAGACCTGCGCCAGTATGTCAATGACTTTCTCTGATGGTAGCCACAAGACATATAATACGATATGTAAGATGGGTCATTTTACCTCAAAACATTCAGAAAACCAATATAATTTGAGAGCTTTTCAATAAACAAACACTGTCTGTACAATATGGCAACTTCAATATTATTCTTGATATTGAGCCCATACCAGTGTAGCTGTAAATATTTTCATGGCTATTGGAAGAGATGTGATCTGTCTAAACAAAAGTCATGCCTTCGAGAAGGTAGGTGGTGGCAGTTTCTTCACAACTATGTATTTCTTGACAGATATTCTTTCTATCAGTCCAAGCTATGGAGTTCAGAATATCCTGTTAACTGTCCAAAAAACTACACGGAAGAGATACCCAGGACAAAAACACACAGTGTGAAAGAAAAGTCAACTTGAAAACTTACCAATGCCAAATCATCTCGACTGCAGTCCAGGGCAGCAATCATCACCTGTTCATAAATTATCCAAACTGGACACAAAGAGACAATAAATGCAGATAGTTGGTTTGGAGTTTGTTTAAGATAATAGGAAGCACCTATCATGTAAACAGGATTAATGAATTCTGTCTGTAAATTTTTCCCCTTCTACTCTCATGAATCATGGCTGAAACAGGGACAAATTAAGAAACTGCTGGAATTAATTAAAAACGTACTTAAGCAATTTAGTGCTTTTAGTGCCGAAATACCTTCTGACATCTTGAAAGGCAAAAACGCTGTAATTCTCTATTTTTCCCAACATTATAACTGCCATGTTCTAGACAGATCCCTGTGAGGACTTCCTTCAATTTCTGCCACAGTGTTGAAGAATGGAAAATCAGGCAAATAACATCTCAGTAACAGTTTCATGCGAAGTTTTCACATAGCAGTCTAAACACTAATATAGCACGCTAACAGTTCAACCAGGTAATTTTTACAGTTGTTTTCACTGTAGCCCACATTTGGGAAAGAACTAGACTCTTGGAAATCTGGAAGCCTATTAGACTAAGAAAGTAATATATATTTCATCAACATCAGCATGTACTGAAAGACAACACAAAGGCTATTAAATAAAACAGAGGCTGAAAAAAGAAAACCAAATCAGACAATGAAACTTTTAAAAATAATGATTGTTTACTTACTGTCATCTCCAAGTTTAGATGCATATTCATTAATTAACTCTTCTCCAACATCCACTATCTGTTCACTGTTTCGGTAGTTTTCTTCCCTCCATTTCCTCATTTTATCACGCATATCTGTGAGCAAAGAAGAGAAAAAAAATTGAAATTTCCAGATAGCAGTGGAATTTAAATGTGCATCTGATAGATAAGATACACATATGAAGAATGGCTGTAAAGAGCGACAGAGCTAAAAGTGCCTTCTATTAAAGTTAAAATACTACTAGAGAAAGATCTCTGAAACCCTATTACCCAAACTGTGCTCATGCTCTAACATAATCAATTCAGCTCTAAGTTTCCAGTCTCTCAGTCCAGTAACATATGCAGTAAAAAAAAGTATACCTAGTTATCCAATGAATAATAAAATTTATCTATTGTAAGATAAAATAGGCTACAAGAGATTTCTCCCAAGTAGTTTCACACATTTACAAACAACACTAAAATTGCATTTCTGCTGCAGGTGGATAAATTTTCACTTGAAATTTTAGAAAAATCATTAGAACTGCCACTCTGAAGGGAATCTACACACTCCTAGAGAAAAGAGCTTCAAGAAAGACAGACATGAATGCGAAGGCTTTCTATACTAGGGAAGTGTCCAAAGGTGTAAAAAATATCACTATTTACTGCAAGTTAGAAAAGACAGTTTATTTTAGCAATAGACTTTTTGTTTCAAGAGTACATTTAAGATCTCCAAGAGAGCAGGCATATTCATCAAGTCAGCCAGAGAGTGCTACCTTGCCTGAGCTTTATTTATCTTCTAGATTAGGAAATTGCTAAGAATGTGATTTTACATACACATACATTTATATATGTATAGATGTTCTGTACACAAAAACAAATTTGAGAAAACTTAAGGAAAATAGTTTTCATTACTAGATAGTGGCTTTACTAACAAGAAGGTACCAGGATAACTGTTGCTAATATTTTTTTAAACTTTACAACAGCTGGAAAAACAAATACAACGACAGATCTAAATACCGTCAGTTTTTCTTGCACTTCAAAACACAGAGTTAATGAAAATGACAGTTAAAAATTAAGCACTGAAAGTTGTTCCATCTACCTGAAGTGATCTCGGATCGCTCATAAGACTGTTATTGTGCTACATTTTGTGTTTTGAAATTCAACCAAAACCACCACAGGGTTACATTTCATATGCATGGGCAAAGTTAAATGGTTCTAGACACATGATGGTCCCTGGAAATTCAACGTTAGACGGCAAGAATGTGAATGAACACAAACATTCACAAAAGCTGACAAGCTAAATGCCTAAAAATAAATAAGCTGTCTGATTTCCACCCACTCATTTACTTGGAAATTATCAATGCCTTCATTCCAGTGCGATTCCAAATGGAATAGTGTCTGAACTATGTATTAACAGAAGGTACATCTACCATTCATCACACAAGTATAACACTTACAGCAGAAAAAAACCTGAAGGACAAAGAATAGAACATCAGCTGATGAATGAAAGGTTTATCAATTTTAGAAATACTGAATTTTATATAAAAGGTAGAAGAAAACACTAAGAACTGCAGTAAAATTACATAAGGCTTTTTACAATGTTGTCAAACGTTTTACTAAGAAATCGATCAAAAGAGTCAGACAATAATAACTTAAGTCTTGGAGACATAATACAAAGCTGGGCAGGAGCAGTTAGGGATTTTAGAAGGAAAAAAAAATGGTGAAGAAACGTCTAATTTCAAGTACAATCAACTTCTCCTGTCACATATAGGCTGGTACTGAGCAATTGATATATTTGTTTTAGACTTGGGTTTTTCTAAATTGGCAAGCTTGGCATGTGCAAATAAAAATGTTACAAGTTCAAAGGAGTAGAGGCGCTTGGGACAAATGTTTCCTGTTTCCTAAAACCATGCAAGAAGTCTACTGCAAGTTTTGTTTTTGCATCTGGTAAGGTGTCAGTTCATTCAGCCTGAGCAACCAGATATGAAGTAATCCTCCTATAATTACTTACTGATGAGTTGGATCGTAGTTTTCAAGTCCCTGATATCTAAAAGCACCTGATGAAATGAATGAAATTGCCACTTTTGGGCAGACAGAAATTGCCAAGTCCAAAATGTCACCTTGGCATATAGCTGCTACCACAGTAGTCACTCAGGGACCCTACAGCCATTAAATTTCCAGAGTTCTTCTGTATATTGATTCTCAGTTACAGACACCAAATCTTCGCCCACAGCTCACTTCTGTGCCCTCTCATCTGGCAGGTGCAGGCAGAAGCACAGGTGTTCTAGCTGGGTGCTGCAGATGCTGCCTCTAAACCTGGCAACTCTGCTATCAAAAGGGCCTCAATTAAAAAAAAAAAACAAAAAACCAGCCTCTCAATTTTGCTTGCTGTAATCCCATAAATCCATATATAAAACCCCGAGTAAACAGATCTGACCACTTGATTACAACTGAAAATTAGGAATAGGTAAAAGAAAGCAAAGACAGCACAGAATACAACAAAACCACATCAAAACTACCTAATTGCACATATATTATCATGGATATAAAGACTCTCCTAGAGTCTTTCCATACAAACTAAATATGAATTCAGTTTCTAAGTCACAGAAAGGGGGTTTGTCACCTAAAGTGGACTCTAATGACTAGACACATTTACGATAGATGTGCTCAGATTTTAAGATCACTAGGTGTTTTCTCTTTTTGTATATAACATGTTCCCAGACACACACATTTGCAAGAAAATGGCCTTACATATGCACACTGTTAAACTTCATCTTACAAAGCATTGTATGGTATTTTTAAAAATGACAAAGGGTTCCTTAAAAAGTCTCACATGAACATGGTAATGAAAACTTCTGACATGCCAATGCTGAAGCAGTGCAATTTTTAATATAGAAAATAGCAATACTAATTTAATTACATGAAGAGCTTAAACATGAGGCATTCAGAGCTAATAAAAATATTTAAAAATAAATTTTTTCTCTTTTTCAGTTTATATCAAAAGAAAGCTAGTGTAGAGGATATACCATCCCTTTCTCTTTTTCATTTTGATATCCACTGAAGAGAATTACTGACTGAAACAAGAGTTGCTGTGACAGCACTCAAAGACCCCCAGAAGCTTGGCCATGACAGCCAAAAGTCACGGCTTCACTTAAGCAGGGTGTCATCTGTTAACACTACTATGCTGCTGTGCAAGGTTAAGAAAAGAAAACCTGGTTTATTCTGTCCAATTCTGACAATATGTCAGATGCATTTTCTCTGAAAGTCAATCATTATTTTAATAGTTCTTGAACTGCTGCCTGTTTGCAGATTGTGCTAATTTTGCACATAGAGGTTAACTTGTGTGCTCCAAAACCTGCTCCTAAAATGAAGTTACACAGGTGTTTGCTTTTTTAAGTATTTCCACACATGGGTCAAATTATTTTTAATGTATCACTGAAAATATGATATTTATTCTGTGAAGTTCTACACAGCTTAAGAAACTCCTAGTAAGAGGCTGCACATTGCCAGGTACAAAGTGATGTGCAAACCTACTACATCATGTTCCTTTGCTACACATGCAGTTCTTGGCTTCCTGTCACTCCACATAATTTTTAATTCTTTTATCTATGAAGGAAGCAGGAAATATGCCATTTTCTATAGGATACTTAGTAACAGTATCAAGGAAAAAAAAAAAAAGGAGACGTACCACCTTTGTCTCAAGTAAATAAGCTGTAAAATACATGTTACACAACCACATATAAGCTTCTCTTTCAACACCATAAGTACCTTGAACCTGTGTTTGGATCATCTAAGGCCATTGATCAAGACCATGAAGTTAAATGAGAGTTTCTCCTGCTCCACAGGTTTCCAAATATATTTTAAAGCTTGAGACACAGGAATAAAGTAAAGAAAGAAAAAACAAAAACAACAGCTCCGACACCGGAAAAACAGTTATTTGCAGTTATCTTTCCTAACCATCTGTACCACACGTGTACCTAACAAAATTTAACCATGGTTAAACTCCTCCCTCTGCCTCAAAGAACCTGAGTGAAAAGCAAAGCAAGGTACAAACTATTTCATTTGTCTCATGTTACTTTTCTTTCCTAACCTTGAATCACAGACTCATCTTTAAGCAATAGATAAGTATAAAATGCCTTGTTTAGAAAGGCCTGAGTATATGAAGGACATATCAACCACACATCTGGTTTCACAAAAATTAGGCATTTTAGAAAGATTTAAAATGAGCTAAGTAAAATTTCTAGAACTGTTCACGTTCTTTGCTAGGAACTAGGTCACAACACTGCTGGGATCATCTCACTCATGAAAAGTTTTACTGCACCAGGATCTGTTAAAGCTCACACAGAGAAATGAGAAAAGTCTTTGTCTTTAAAAAGAGTCCTTGCATGCTCTGTTGCAGGACTCCTTTTTCACTTTACTTTTCGTCTCTTCAAATGGAGAAAAAAAATACAGAATTTTTCAAATGTGTGCTTCCAAAGTGGAGACAGTCCGGTGTACCAGCACACACCAGCTTTTCATTTGGATGTACACCTGAAGATACCAACTGAGAAGTTAATACGATAAAACTCACCAGCTGGTCCTCCAAAATTTCTTGTTCAACCCCACACATATGCATAACTCTACACCTAGCACAATGCCACAAATGTTAATCAGAACTCTTGGAAACAGAATGTGAAAGTTATTTCTAAGAGTAAGAAGCTCATCTCAGTATGAATTAGCCAAGTCCAGAAGCAGTAAGCTTGAGTATCCTACACCTGGCCTCTACATTAGCGCATAAACATACACATTTCCAATGCCCTAGGCCAAAACAATCACCAGCTAATGTACAGAGACATCTCCACAGTGAACATTACCCATCCTGTGAAAAAGCTCATTTCTCTTTCCAGTCACCGATACCCAAGAACAACAGGAGAAAGAAAAAAAACCTGAATTCCTACATTTTGTAGCAATGTCTGCTCAAGAAAAATAGAAACTGGAAATTTTTCTACACAAGGTGGTTTAGAGCAACTTCTGGGAAAACCTAACAACACCAGCAATGATCTGTACAATCTCCCTTTCTGTATAGAGGCCTGCCTGCTCTCCATCCTAGCTGAGCTTCACAAGTACCATACTTTCATTCAAAAGATATAAAAGAATGGTCAGTCAAGATTTTCCCAATTAGTCTAATGACATACAGGAGATACCAGTATGTCAACCAAATACTAAAATAAAATTACCTATAAACTGATCTCCAGACTGACAAGCAAGACCACTTCCTCATCCTTATTAATTCAATTACAGCACTTTTTCTGAGATTAATACAATTTGAGCCAAAACCTGAATTTTGAAATTCCATTTTGTTTTGCTTCAGTCCTACAGAAAAAGGTGCAAAAGAGACAGCATGGGCACTGTTTCAATGAGCAAGTTACTGGCATGTGCTAAAACACATCCTCTGCAATGTTCCTCCCCTTAGCTACAAAACCAAACTAAACAATAATTCATGATTGGGCAATCATTCTATTGCTCAATTATTTCTTCACAGATTGGCAGTAAATAAATGAATGAAAACCACACAGCTTTCCTCTGCATTATCTTCTCTGCAGTATATTTTTATCGCATGGTACGCAGATAAAGGTTCCCCCTTTATGGCCAAAATTATTATTATAAACCATTTCTTTATTCTTGAGGAGAATGCAAAGTGCTTGAGTGCTGTCTTGAGCTCACATGTGAATATTGGTTATGAAAGAACCACTGTGAACGTCGAGTAAAGCTCAAACAGTATTGCTACATTAAAAATAAATCACCATTATAATCAATGACGGTCATAATGAAAGCAATAAAGGCCGGGGGGGCGAGATTTTCAAAAACTTTTGCCACTTCAGACCTTCTTGAAGTTTCCGCACAAACGCTTATGATCGAGTTTTACGCAAATATCAGGTAGTTTTTCAATTCACCAAAAGATGGACTATGTCACAAACTGCTGACCCTGCCAACAGACCATTTTTCCTGGTAAGCGCTGTAGCCTGCGGGGGAAGGCCGGGAAGCGGGGCCGCAGCGCCCGCCGCCGTGCCTGCGGAACGGAGGCGAGGTGAGGCGAGGTGAAGCCAGGGGAGGCCGGTTCGCCGCGCACCGGGGCAGCGCGGGCGGGGCGCTCCGGGCCAGGTACGCGGCCCCGGCCGGGGACCTGCGGCACCGAGCGCATGTCGCCGCTATTGCGGCCCGGCCGCCCACAGCCCGAGAAGTCGGCGGCCGCCAGACGGGGCAGCGCGGGCGGGGCGCTCCGGGCCAGGTACGCGGCCCCGGCCGGGGACCTGCGGGACCGAGCGCATGTCGCCGCTATTGCGGCCCGGCCGCCCACAGCCCGAGAAGTCGGCGGCCGCCAGAACTGCCGCGCCTCGCCCCTGTTCCCCGGGCCTGGGTACGGCCGCCCGGCGCC